>VXAD01004809.1:1884636-2065930 GCA_013399195.1 Dicrurus megarhynchus
CCCCCCCCCCGGCCCCGCCCCCCCGCCAGCCCCGACTGCAGCCCAGCCGCCCGCGCCGCGCGCCGATAATATCAATGAGGACGGGGGGGCGGGGCCGCAGCGGCGGGGCGGCCCGTCCCTCAACGTGACTGACAGCCACCGTCGACCAATCAGCAGCGGGTATCGGCGGCCGGCGGGCCGNTCCCGGCGCTGTCCCGCGCGCTTGGAGGCGGCCGCCTGGATCGTCCTGCGAGCGAGTGGACGTCCGTCCGTCCGTCCCCCAGGTGTCCGTGTGCTCTCCCCGTGTCGCAGCCGCCGGGGTAGCGAGAGAGGGGGGTCCCGGCCAGAGTCCGGCCCCAGCCCAAAGCCGAGCCGACGTCGGCGGGTCCCGGCGCTGCCCCCGCGCGGTGCCAGCCCGTGGCCGGGCTGAGCGCGCACCTGGGTTGCTGCCACCGAAAGAAAAACTTAAGCAGAAGCTGTGGGATGGTGCCTCGAGACAGCCCTGCCACAAAAATCAAGTTCCTCGGGGCTGACATCACTTGGGATCCCTTCCCTTCTGTTGCGTTCGTGTTTTACGCCCCGCGTCTCCGGTTTGCCCCAAACATGAAGAACAGGTTAATGGCGATATAGATATTATTTGGGATGGGGAAGGAGCGGCTGCTTCCCCCCTGCCTTCTCCGGGTGTAATCTGAAGCGCGTGTAATCCTCTAACAATGAGACAATTTAAATAGGAGGGGGAGGGAAAAAAAAAAGTGAAACCCGAGGGAGAGAGGAACTTGCCAAATCTCTCTTGTCAGCGCTCACCCTGCGGACCGAGAGAGCTTTTCTCGGGGATCCATCATGCCCCCACCCCTCCGCTTTCCTTTCTCCAAACCCACCCCTCGCTCCTTCAATGGGTGAAACAACTGCGGGACGGACACAAAAACTTAGGGCTCTCCGAATGAGGCTGCGGAGCGGAGCGTGGTGCGCGGGGCACGGTGGCTCGGTGCGAGCGCTCCTCTCCCGGGCCGCGCCGGGGCTCGGGCTGCGCAGCCCCCGCGGCGAGAGGCGACGGCCCCGGCTGCGGGCCCCGCTCCGCGCCCCCTGCGCACCCCCTGATCGGTCCCTGCTTCCACCTCTGTCCCGCGCAACCTTCCCGGGGCCGATGCCGAGCGGCACGGGCCGGGTTTTGTACTGCTCCGCTAAAAGTGCATCGTCGTGTCCTTTCGGAGAATAGATACTGCGATGTAAACAGAATAAGTGACTATCGTCTCGGAAGCAAGCGAAGGCAACGAAGAGCGGGGGTGTAATTGCAATTCGGTGGCAAGATTATGAGAGAATCTGAAACAAGCCTTGCGCAGATGCGGATCCTGATATAGAAAATGTTATGCCATAAATGGGAATTTAAATTATGAGAGGTTTGTTTATGGAACCTTTAGGTAGATAAGACAGAATTAGAATTACTACAGCTAATAATAACAATAACACAGTGCTCAGCATTGATGGATAAACAGCCACCATACTCTGGGCTTTGAGCACTTTCCCTGTGGGCTCCTTGTTACTTCCGAGAAGGGTGTAGAGAGAGGCTCCAACATGAGCTGTATTTCTTTCACTTGCTGAATAATTAGTATGGCTTAGAATATGACAGTTTTTGTGTTTCATTCAGAATGCTCTGTTGATACTTTGGACATCATGATAGGTGTAGGCATAGTACAGACTCTTGATTTCCTTCTCATCCTCTCTCGTCTGTCATTCCCATCCTCATGCATGTGTACTCAGAAAGGGGAGCTGTACAGAACAGTGAGTAGGCTTATCTTCTTTTGAAAAGGCTGTTTTAAATACATGCAGGGATTTTGTGGCTTCTTGGCAAATTTTCATGGGTGAAGTTAGTTTTCATGTTCCATATATTGTAACAGTGATTAAAGAAGATATAGGAAGTATTCAACCTAGTTAGTCCTCCACAATTTCCTAGCATGAAGTGCTAACATTTTACTACATCACTAAGCCAAAAAGACAATTTTTAACTTACAGAATGAACTAAAAAATGCATTGAGGCTTTGAATGACCATGTTTATAAAAATGTAGAAACTTTCTAAATGGACAAATTTACAGGAGAAAGGCTTAAATGGTAATGAGATGTATTCCTGTCCTTCATATAGGATTAGGCCAGACACTTATTTTTATCATCACCTGCATTTATACAGGTGATACTGTACTGTTTTATACAATCTAATGTTGTGTGTGTATGATATGTGTATTGGATCTGTACCTATACAAGGATTCTCAAAGTTATGTAAATATATTAACCACACAAAGGATATGTGTGTACATGAGTGAGTGGATAAAGAAATTAAATAAAATATTTTTTAAAAAGTGATCTTCCTGATCAACTCATTTTAAATGCCCTGTCTTTCCCAATAATTGTAAATTGGGCTAAAGATGACATATTATATGGACTGCTTTGTTAAAACAGTCATGGATGTATTCACTGTTACACCAAAACATTCCATATACACTGAGAGTGTCTATTAGTGTTGGGGGTGGTTTTTTGTGCTTCTTACACATTAAATCTTTGTGAAATTGATGAAGAATTTAAAATCTTTTTTAGTGAATTTAATTTTTTTATTTTCCTCAGTTTATTTGTAGTGTTTTCTAATACTTCATTGTATTCTGTAGGATGCACAATACATCCTGTATTGCAGCTGTGTTAGATCTTCTGCAAAGAAAAACAGAAAAGAGATATAATACAACTGAACAAAAATACTCAAGCTAAATGGACTACAATCCTCAGATCTGGATTTTCCTCTCAGAGGAAAACCTCTGAGAGAAGAAGGAAAAAAGAAAAAAGGTGAAAAAAAAAAAAGAATCTGGGAATTTTGTTCAATTCAATGTATTACTATTCAGGCACCACCAAAGAAAATGGTTAATGGGAAAAGAACAATGTAATCCAAGATTGTCTCTCTATTGTTTTATTCTGTTTTGTCCTTTTTCTCCTAACTCCAAGACTGTAGGCCAGATTCTGTCTTTTATTTTTACTTGTAGATAGAATGATTTTCTTGACATAACCAAGCTTCCCTATGCTGGTACTAACTTCATACTAGCTGAGCTTGTCTATACTGAACTGCAGAGTTCTAAGCAGATTTTGGAGAAGTATTTAAATAATTTCTTCCTCCTTAAAATTGACTATCTTCACCACGACTCAATCTGAAATTGTGGTACAAGAAATATAGGATGAATTCTAGGGGTAGACAAGCATACATAAAGAAATGAGAGTAATTTTAAAGTTGTTACAAAGTTCAGTTTTCACAAATTTCCTTTTTTGCAGGATTCACCCATTCTTTCTTTCCTGCTCTGTGCAGGGCTGAAGTGAAATTTCAATAGTTTCAAAAAGGTGTGGAAGGTTAGCCTCAGACACAGTTTCAGTAAATGATATTGAGTCTTGGTTCTACCCACAGAAGAATGATCCTTAAAACTGGTTTTGACAAAAACCCCCTTGAACTCTGGTTTACAGTAGCAAAAGAAGAAATTAGGTTTCAGTAATAGAAGATCTTTTAAGCCCTGAATTTTTGATCTTAATCAAAACAATTCCTAAGCAGTTCTTTATCTGTGCACAAGATTTTCTATGAAATGTGTAGTACACATTTCTGTGCAATTTTTGTGATTTTTTGTATCCTTTTTAATATAAAATTCAGTGGCTTTGTCACATTTGACTTATAAGTAGTATATGTATAATAAATCATTATATCAGACTTTGCATTTAGTTTTACAGATGTAATGGCACTTGCATTCCAAATCTGGACCAGGTATGAATTTTCCATACACTGTCTATTTCAGATGTTCTGGTGGATTTATAAGTCAGAGTAGCTCTACTATGGTAAAGAAGGCAGTATATTAAATAAATATTATTGGTTCATAAAGAAATTGTAGAGAATCAAGACTGCCTTGTTTGAAAAGCATGCTCGTATAAAAAGTTCTTTTTTCAGTTAAAATGCCAGTTTGGTTTTGGGTTTTTTAAAACTATTTTAGTTAACACAAATCAAAAATAGTTCCATAAAGCTTCACACTTTAAAGTCTTTACTTATATCAGAATGGTAATAAAAATTCACTGTCAAATTTTCTCTAGGGAGATTTAAAGTTGTACTGTGCTAAATAGATACATAGATCTTGTTTTCCAAATCTATGAATTTTCAATACACTTTGAGAAACACTGTCCAGAAATAGAGGTATGATGGTGTGTCATCTTGCCATTTAATGGAAATGAAATACATTCTATAAAACAGTACAAATTAAATTCACATTAAACATACAGTGAACATAAAATGCCTTTGCCTTTCCCAAGGAAAAACAGCAGAGTTGTACAGGGTCCAAAAGTATTTTGCATTTGAGTCCTGTGAGACTTCTTCCCCTGATAAACCTGAATTTGGAAACTGCTTTTTTGAGGAACAAGAGCCTTTGGAGAACATACTGTCTCTTTGTTGATCATTCTTCAGAGTCTGTTAGTATATCACATTGTGCTGTGGACCTTCCCCTGGGAAGCTTGAGCAGGACAAGCCAGTGCCATCATCCTCTGATAGCATCTGGAGATATTCTGAAAGGACATAATTTGCCTTTCTCACCTGTGAATGAAAGGAGTGTCTTTGTGTCCGAGTGCAACAAGAAATATCCGCACCTATAAGCTCCTTGTTGACTTAAATTCTTTGTAAGGTTTAAAGCTTCAATTTTCCTAGGATGTTTGTCATCCTAAAAATTGTGCACAGAAGAGCCTGACCATAAGGGCAGCTAATTTGTATTTTAGTTAATTAGTTGTAAGTGACAGATAAACTCTAGCAATATGCTCCAGTGAGGTTAGTATCTTCCTGTTCTTATTCAGTACAAGTAACATCCGATCACTTCCATCTGTGACAGTGCTAGATTCTTCTTTCAACCCAGCTGAGGTGAAAAATCAGACCCAGTAGATTTCCTGTTTCCATATATTACCTTCTCTTACAGTCAGTCTCAATCTCTCAATTTCCTTCTTTGAAAGAGCATGAAAGCATCTCTTCTTTCAATCTCCCTTCTGTGTTAGGAGGTAGGAGGGGAAAGGATAAAAGAACAGATGCAATAACCCTTATTTAGTTCTGAAAGAGAAACTACAGATTGCAATGGCAGGAGTTCCAGTGCTTTCACCTCTAGATCCGGGAAGTGTGGTGATGTGGAGCATCACTACTGACAGGAAAGCTGCCAAACTGTATGGGAGAAGGTGTTCCTTGAAGTAGAATAATTTAAGGATTGCATTTCTCAGGAGTACAACCCTCTGCAGATTTCCCTCTTTGCCATCTTTCACGTATTCTCATACTCTGTCAAGTTTCTGTGCAGATATACTGCCACTTCTGTCCTGGTCTGTGGCTTTACCTTTCCCCAAAACGGATTTCTCATTATCCACTTCAAGTAAACTAGATTTCTGACAAGTAATACACATACTAAGCTTGTTTTGTCCTCAGATACTTGATACTTGCCAGATACACTAAACCAGAAGACCTTGCATATTTTATCTCCTTTAAATATGAAAGTGCATGTGACAGTGTGTTTCATGGGTAAGTGATGCTTTATTCAGAATGCATTTCCTTTGTCTTGAATTTGCCAACTGTAGTTTCAGGATGTGATTTCTTTAGTATTTACCATAGTGTGACAAAAGTTAATAGAATTACCTAACATTGTCTTTATACAGTCAATTCTGGTTTGTCTAGAGTAATAATCTTCTGATACAAATGCAAGGATTATGCAAATCCTCTATAAAATTAAGCCACATGGCTGTATAATGAAGAAAAAAAGCTTTTCTGTAGTAGACCCTAAAGGGCAAGCTAACCCCTGCCTGGATCAGTAAATACAGACAGAAGTATAAACCACAGTATTGCAACATTTCCTCTGGTCCCCTTCTGTCCTTCATGCAACCAGATTAGCTATCTCTATCCCCATGAAAAAGTGCACCACAAAATGGATAATTTCATCCCACTCACCACTGAATAGGGTTTTGGGGTTTTTTTTCAAATTATAATTTCACATGCATTTGCCAAGCAGATTCTTAGTTGTTTCCTGTCTAAGGTCTCAGTTCAGATAATGTTTTCCTCATATAAGTTCCGTTGATCTAGGTGAGAGCTAGGTGATACTCCAGCTGAATGAGAGTGACACTCTTAACTAAACACTAAGTATCTTTCATGCTCTTTTAGGTGAAAAGCACTTAGTTTCAAGAAATCCTTTATTTGTCCTTTTGCCTATGTTTTTCTTGAGAAGGTGATTTGAACTGTAGTGATAAAAAGAGTTATATGGTGCAGTGGGGTGGGTTCCTTATACATAATTTTTTTTTTTGTGTTGTAGGTTTTGGTTGTTTTGTGGGGTGGTTTCAGTTTGGGTTTTTTTCTTTTTGGGGTTGTTTTGTTTGTTTTGCCTTCTTTTCTTTTTTTCCCTAATGATGGCACAATAAGGTGTTGTCACTGAACTGTAGTGTTGCTAGGGATGTCTAGGTCTTTTTCTTAAGTGCTTGCAATGAATTTAGAGCCCATCAATGTGATTGAATAGTTGTGGTTTTTTTTCTTTTCTCCTTCTTTCTCATGAGTAACATGGCAGCTGTCTACAGTAATTCATCTGTCATTGTGTTGCTCAGTTACTTAGAGTTATGGTTTCTAATCCAATGCATAACCTTTCTTCATTCTGGCTACCCTGAATATCTTTTGCCACATTGTTTTCTACAGCTTATCTGATAGGTAACAAATATATTTGCTACTCACAGTATGTATCTTGGAGCATCCTATAATTCCCTTGGGTTTATGGTTAAATTAACCATTTATTTTCTAATATACTTTGTTTTCTATCTCATACCCAGACTGTAATTTTAGACAGGTGTCTACTTTGCACTCTGTAATTATTTTGGTCTTAACAATCTTCTTTGAGTAGACTCAAAAGACTACCTTGTATCAATTTATTTGAAACTTTATTTTTTCCCTCCTAATAGTACAATCCAAAACATTAAAATAATCTGTGATACATAAATGAACAACGTCTTCTATTGTGATACACGAATTAACATGTTCTATTTCCCTTCAATTTTTAATTTTGTTCGTTATCCCATTTTCAAATATAACCAAATATTCAAATAGTGTTACAGGAAAGGAAATGAGTTAATATATCTGGCAGATTGAACCTTAAAAACAAAGAATTCAGATTTATGCTGTCTGTGAGGTAATATGATTTTGAATTTCTTTCGCTTATTTCATTTGTACACTCCCAGAAAAATTTCTATAACTGCTGTATTACTGTAGTAAGCCCCACAGTAAGTAATCAACTTACCTAAGTAAACTTCCAGTATTAGGATTAAAAAAAAAAAGAAAAGGTAATCTGCCAGACGTAGGGCATCCGCCAAGCATATTTTAGAAGAAATCTACCTCCTGAATTCCAGGAGAAAAGATCTACACTTCTTTTTCCTTCCTCATTGTTAACATATATCTTCCTAATCATCCCATATGGGTAGTGGGAGTTTGTTTTTCCCCCAAATGGTCACAGGCTTGTCAATGAATATTGCTACACAACAAACAAACAAACAAACAAACAAACAAAAATACCAAAAATTTGCCATTGTGTGCCTCTTAAAATGTACAATCAGAGGACATGGCGGGCTGAGAGATCATTAAATCACCTTTGTGTCCTTCTCATTTGGTAAGCTGAAAATGTCCTCATCATATTCCAAAATGCTCTGCGGTCCTGTAAAATTATGGCACACTCCTAAAGCTGCCTGGTGCACTACAGGACCAGTTCCAGCCTTTGCTGTCAGGAGCCCTGTCCCAACCCACTCTTCCTTCCCCCAGCCTGGCCTTAGCTTTGCCCCTCACTATGATTTGCAAGCTAGTGCTCTGAAGGTTTTCTTGTGGCATGCCTATGCAAAGGCTTTCCTCTCTCAGAGAAAAACACGGAGGCTTTACTGCTGTTCCAGCCTCTTTGTCCTGCCATATGATGTGCCTTGCATATAACCAGCTGTAGCATAATTAAGCTAGATTTTAGGTGCTTAATCAGGCTCAGGAAAATACCCTAGTTTGTCACATTCCTTCCTGCTGAAATCAGAACATAGCTTTAAGTCTGCACTGCCTCTACTGTACCTGTTAGTAACTGCTGGCAGCTGACAAGAGCTTCATCTGAATTTGGATTCACTAGGAGATTATTTAAGATACTTTTCTTTCAAAACAAGTACTGTACCGTATCTGTTCATACTGAGACTTTTCAGTACATTTATTTGTCAAATATACATATGTATGTGTCTACATACATAATTTCCTCATAAATTCAGTACTCTTAGATAAATGGAATGTAGAAATAATACAGCTTCATGCACGAAACACTGTTTACAGAGGGCCAGTCTCTTATCTCCTGTGAATTGACATAATTGCAACAATATTATGCAAGTTGGGGCTTTTTGGCAAGAATTCATGACAGTTACATAATTCATTACAGCCTATTCTAACCTACTGAAATCTATGCATATTTTTAGGCATAGCTTGTACATTCCTACTGATTTCTGCTTGTGAATTCCCTTTAGACGTGCCCTCAGGTTCCCTCTGGATACGCTTCTGTCACTGTGTCACTTTGAGAGTCACTGTTGCAATTCTTCCACCTATACAGTTCTCACAGAAGTCAGTGCAGTGCTTAGATGCACGTATGTAATAGGGCTGGATGTTGGTCAAAGCACAGTAGGTCCTGACAGTCCTCCACACACGCTTCCAATTACCAAGTGCTGTGAGCCTGAGCCTTACCTGATGTGAGCCCCTGCAGTCAGTGTTTTTATGCACCTGCTAAGATTTCTACCTGCTAAGATATCTAACTTATGATGAGTTACACCATTTAAAGCTTTTAAAAGCTGTTTATCTGGATAGTAGAAAAAATTAAAATCTATGGTATTAAGTATCTGGATAATATTAGATTTTGAAAGGAACAAAAATTCTACATTCTTTTGTGAGGATGGAGAGCTTTCTCTCCACCTCTTCTCCCATTAGCTTTCCATCTGATTTTTCTAGGAGGCTGGGAGTTGTTCCAGAGGAAGTTCGACTTGCAGTTGAGACAGTAACCTACAGTGAGATAGGAGATGTTTGAACTGCCTTCTTCTGCACATCCTCACTGAGCTGTAGCACTGCCTGTCCTCAGGAAGCACCCTCTCCCACCTGAGGGCACGGCAGATCTACGTGACTCCGCTCGCTCACTGTTTTGGGTCTGTTTCAAGACTGTGCTGGAGGAACGAGAGGAGTGAGGGAAGATTAAGTGTACAGCTTGCCTCCTCCTCGTCCCTGCTGAACTGGGGAGAGGGGCAGCTCAGGCAAGCAGAGTAGCAGGAGTAAAGACACAAAAAGGGGAGGCTGCTGTGCTGTGCAGAGGGGTGTACTGGGTTATCACTGTGGGTACTGTCATAGTCGCTTAACAGTTTTGTTGCTGTTTGGTGCAATTACTGATGATGCCATCGGGTATGCTGTATTATGTATGCCTTAACTTTTTTTCTCAGCTTCGGTTTTGCTGTTCACAGGGAATTATCCAATTCTTAGAAAGGTGTAGCTTTGATTTGAAAAGGTGTCTGTCTGTATCCAAATGATGAAAAGCCAGAAGAGTTCATAAGGAGGGTAAAATAACAAGATTATTTTAAAACTACATTTGCTTATGTTTTTTGCTGTTACATCTCTCTAGCATGCAGATACGTGTGATAACCGCACTTCACTGACCGTTAGGTCACATTAATCAGGCTACTTCTGTAACTGCTTCTTTTTACCTGCAACTGCATATTATTTCCAAAGGAATTCCACATAGTTATGACCAGTGAGGAGACAGCTTTGCTCAGCTACGTTTTGTTTTGCTATATGGAAAGAATTTAGTTTGTTCACATCAAAGTGACACTTACTTCAGTGACAGGTAAAATTGGTGTGTAGCAGTGTGAGCTGAATCAATGTGAACTGGTATAAAACTCTGGAACCTGACTTTCAATGGACTGCTTAACGCAGCTCGGAAAAGCAAGTCCCAGCATAGTATAGCTCACAGAATTGCTACAAAGGAAATAAATGAATGAAAACTGCATGATTAAATGCTTTCATCTGGAAATTTTGGTGCAATATTCAGAAACTCTACAAATTCTTCTAATTCATCATACTCTTTGTTTATTACTAATAAATTAATGTGCTGATGGAAGGAATTCATTACCCTTTCTACACACTTCGCTAGTTGCAGGTCATTTATTAATCTGTGTTATCTGGTAAGACTAAAACCAGCTGTAATTACATTGTTAAACATTGATTAATAAGCAGCACACATCACTAATATACTCAAGAAGCAAGATAAAAAATCTTTTTAAAGATTTAGAGTAAAATTTGAACATTCCTTTGGGAATAAGGAAATCTGGATCTTCATAAATATTCATTTTTGTAAAATTCCATTTGCTTGCACAGCTGTATTTTTGAACACCTTTTGGAAACAGATTAACAAGAAAATTCAATTACACTGGAGTAAACGAACTGCATTCACAAAGTGGTATTAATGCACTAAATGAAACATTTAGAATGAAACATTTTTTTAAATAGTCTTCAGCTAACCATACTTTTTTTTGCATTTTTAATTTAATCATATAATTAGGCATACATTTGTTTCAAACCCATTTGTATTTCACAGATTTTAAAACAATATAGCAATTAGAAATACATTATTAAAAACACTGCAGATTCTTAGACCTTGCTTTTGTAGGTTTTCAATAAAATCAGTTTGATTGAAGTGACACAGATGAAATTATTACTTGTCAGAAGCTTGGATTATCATTAAGGGTAAATAAGCAGAATGTCTCTGGCACTTGACAAAATTTGGGATCTGATTTTTATGATATAGCTTTATGGGGAATAAATCCGATGGAAAGAAGATGCTTTTAGAAAAGATGTTTTAAGACTATCCTCAATTAATCATAAATGACAAATCTCATTATAGCAGTGCTATTGTTAAGGGTCTGTCAGTATTTCCATTACAAACCTGTATTTCAAAGATTTATAAATGGGCTATAGAAATTAACTCTGGGATGAAATTTGCTGTTCACACTGTTCATTATAGGATTATACTTTTCTCAAAAAACTTTGGGAAAATCTGTTTTACCTTTTTCAATTGGTCAGCTTCAAAAGAAACAGAAATGAGAAGTTCTGTTGGTGACTTGTTTGTTTGTATAATTTTCAAAAAGGACACCATTTAATAGATCAGGAGAACTATGATCCTGTAGCATAAAAGATCTAACTTGCCTTTTTTTCCTTTCTGTCCCTGAAAGGATGACCCATTTTAGTGTAAGATCAGCTTGTAGTAGGACTTCAACAGAACGGCTGAAATTCTTTACTCAGTCTTCTAATCCTTTTAGGTAATGTCTTTCTATTTCATTACTAATCAAGGATTTGAGACCTGTTTTCCATCTTATCCAAATTTGTGCTAGCCCAGAACATGTTCGGCCACTGGGATCTCATAGGACTTTGAAACAGAGCCTACTATTTCTGCAGAACTGATTCTGTAGGGTGCAAAAATAAGTATTGCTAGAAAGTCCAACCAGTGTAAAGGTTGGCAGTGCTTCAGTTTTAGGACTCAGGAAGGTAGATGTCCTGTCAGGCTTTTGAAGCCTCTGAGAGAGATGGAGAGAATTCCTTAAGAGCATTTTGAAGAGGACCAGGACCATGTTTTGAGGTCTATAAGTACATTCTCTGTACTCAATGATGTTAGAGGTGATGCAGTCATTCTTTGGTACTGTTCTGTACTTGGGAGAAAGGACTACCCACAAACATATGTCCAGAAAGGTAGCAGGTGCCCCATTCCTAGAAACATTCAAGTCCATGCTGGGTAAGGCTCTGAGCAACCTGGTCTAGTTAGGGATGTTTCTGCTTATAGCAAGGGCTTGGACTAGATGAGCTGTAAAGGTCCCTTCCAACCCAAACTCTTGTATGATTGTATGATATGGAGACAATGATAAGGCATCTGGCAGTGTTTTTTTACCTACTTTGGCCAAATCTGTCTTGGTAAGCCATGTCTGTGCACATTGTCTCACACTGGTGGCCCGGTAGAGGAGTTTCTGTATCCTAGTCCTCAGCTGTCTGAACCACCAAATCAGGCTCCCCATGCAGGCTCCCCATGCCCAGGAATCATTTAGGAAACTGATGCCTTGAGCTGGCCACCTAAAACAGAGACTAGACAAGAATAAGAGAATAAAAGGAGGCATTTGTTTGAAGGGCCTTCATAGGTACACCCAAAATGGACCCTGGGTCACAGGTTCTTCACACTTTTATAAGTTTGGTTTATTTGCATATCAGGTTTAATTCTCCAATTATAACCTCAGTTCATTATGTAATTACCCCAAGTTTGCCCACTCTTTAGAGGCTTTTAGTTTACACATTTTGGGGCCTGCTGTCTTTGAGGTGGAAACCTAGAGAGGCTTATTATGTCTAACCAGCATGAGAGAACAGCAGCCAGCAGGCCACAAGAAACTTCAGAGTTACACACTAGGCACTGCAGAATTTGAAAAATATAAAAGTTAAAACCTAAGACATCATTCATACTAGCTGATCTGGCCACATTCTAACAACACAAATAGTTGATGTTTGGCAACATTCCACACTGTTCTTTTATTTACTGGTGCAGATGGAGATTTTGAGGTTATTCAAACTGACAAGACAACTAGTGGCTGGTTTGGACAGAACTGAAATACATAATCAAGGTGAAGCTTGCCAGTTCGAAATGGGGGAATCCAGCTTGAGAAGGCCAGACCTTCAATCTGACAAAGATCATGTTACCCCTAGAGCAGGTAGCCTTGAATCTATACACCAATGAGTATATAGATGTAATCTGATACCTGTACATCATATATCTAAAAAATTCCTGGTTTATAAGGAGGCATAGACTGTGTTCCTGAAGATATACGGTGTTTGGCTGGCTGTCCTGGATGTGCTGTTTTGTAAGACGAAAAATAAGATACTCTTTTATCCACTGTTGCTGGGAAGTTGGGTTTGTTTCTTAATGGTAGCCTTGGAATAGGCACACGCTACAGACCACAGCCTGCTACCTGGCAAATCAACCTGCAAATGAACCACAAGTGAACCTTGCAGTGACTGAACAAGAGGCTGGCACGTGTGATCTATGTACAACCAGACAGCAAGCGTCTCCATTAACCACATCCCTCACTTCCTCTTGGATGGCAAACTTGGCTGGCTGAGGAGAGATAGTACCCTAGAGCCAAAGCTCAAGCTGAATTAGCAAGAAACTAGATTTGAATAAATAGATTAAAATAAAAAAATAAAGAAAAGGAACAAGAAAACAAAGTTCATGGAAGGAAGATATTCAATATACATTGGCAAGATTATTGATGACATGGTTATTGTGCTGAAAATGACAAACCTGTTGTTATGTTTAGAAGACAGAATTTATGAAGAACAAAAGGCATAATCTTGTGTTTTACTTTATTTAGAAAACAGCATTTATGATAGTTAAAATCTAGGCTGATAACTTGATTAATTTAGACAGTTGATGCTTAAGATATTGTGGAGAAATAACATTTCTATTTTATTCAGGAATAAGTTACTTAATATTTCAGGTGGAGAGTAATTATGTTGTGTCACTTTTTACCCATTTGCTGTTTGTCTTTATACAATGTTGGCCATGCTGAGGACAGCAGAAGCTTTCTAAAATATTATCTTCTAAGAATATAAAAACAAATTTGAAGAGGGGTGAAACCAAAGCAAATGGTAGTAAAGGGAAGTGGGTTGAGTGAACAGACAAATAAGTATTTAATGGAATTTTCTTTAAAAAATATTCTCTTTTCCAGGTATTTAAGCAGTGGTATTTTATTTAAAAAAATAAACTTACCGAACATCTGTAAAGGATAAAATGGGAATACAGGCCTGTCAGCAATATGCAGTGGGTCTCTTCTGCATTTTGGGGTGGTATAACCAGAATTAATGTGGCCAAACAGTAAATTTTCATAGACATTCATAGTAAGTGCATTCTAAGTTGTGATTGCTGATAAGTTTTGAGACTGAAAGATGTGATATGTGAAAAATGTAAAGGTTATTTGTGCAGATAATTACTTTTTAAAAAAGTTACATATCTTTTAACACATATAAGTATTCCTAAAAAGAGGATTATTTCCCTTTATTCCGTTATATCTGTGTCTGTCATGGACTTGAATCTGTATTGTAAGACTTAAAAAAATAGCCACTTACTGACAATAGAAATAATTTCATAACACAGGTGAGGGTCACGCATATCACTTTTGGCCTAAAAATTATTCATCCATCCAAACTTTAACAAAAGCAGTCAGCGATTCATTACTCAAAATGTATCTGAATGTTTGTGGACTACTGTTAACGAATAGCCTAATCAACAAAAATGAAGAGGAGTTACCGAGCAATGCTCATTCTGAGCATTGCATTTGCTTAATGACTCACATGCAAATGTTATCAAAAAGGTCCTTTAACTCACTCTTTCACTGCAGAGTTCATTTGAATGTTCTGCATTTGAATTAATCTGTTTTGATTAGCCTAGCTTGACTGCAGGTGTATATTACATCGTGGTAACATGTGAGTGGTCAGGGCTGGCCCAGTGCTTGGTGTATGCAATAGCAAGTCCTTGGGGTCAGAAACATAAGCACAATCAAAATATTAAAGGAGAAATCCCTTCTTTCTTATAGACATACAGAAAATTACCAGACCCTGGAGACTGGGCAGACAACCACATCTAACTGTGATGTCCCCAGCCTGCTTTTATGAGTAGCTGCTGAGTCATGTTCGTTTGAATCTTTTCCTGTATTATTTCTCAGGCTCACTGCCTAAAACTGAAAGCATCCATGTACGCATGCTAAGGTATTTTTTGCTAGGAATAGGACTGAAGTTAGGGGCAGAACTGGAATGGGAACAGCCCCATAGGACACCTTGGGATGATCGGAAGCATGATATCAACTTAGGAGAATATGTGATGTCAGTTGATTTTGATGCACAACTGGCAGACGGTGCGTGACTTGCTGCTCTTCTCCCATATGCACACTCGTGCCTTCTGTGGATACAGTGCTGTACCATGCAGGCTGAAGGCAGTTTAGTGAAGAGAGAAGCTCTGGTGTACTTTTAAGGAAAATACAGAAGATTCTCCAATTAGGCCTTCTGTTGCACATTTTGAACAAGCATGTTTAAATCACCACAGCTTTTAGGTGAGTTTCACCAGCCAAATGATGTAACTGGAAATGTTATGGTATAAATTCTGCCAGTTTGGTTGTCTCACACTCTCTGTTTCTTTCTACTAAATTATAGCCTGTCCTCTGTAACAGATTATGGGGCCTAAGCACAAACATGGCTTTTGCATCTTATGGTGATATATTTGTAGTGAACCTGGTAGTCTGTAGGATTTTCTGTGTCCTAAGGCACCTGACTGATAGTTGTGCATAAAAATGAAGCTGTAGATTGTGCTGAAAATTCTGCATTTTTTGTTTTCCTGCAGGAAAACTCAAAAGAAAAATGAAAATAATTTCTGTTTGAAGGTTTTTGGTGGTGGTGGAATTTTATTTTCTTTCAAAGAGAAATGAGAAATATTAAATCAGATATTTTTTTTCAGAGAAATACCTTAAGTAGAAACTGTTTATCTGCTTATTCATTAATTTTAATAAAGAAGGTTTGTTTCAAAAAAATCCCCATAACCAACTGTAATTATATATTGAGCATTATGATCAGGAAGATACTGCAAAATGTATGGCTAAATAGCTATAAAGGTGATTTTAAAAGTGAGATGACATCACAAAATATAAATGTAGCTTTTAGATTGACAGAAAACAAACAAAAGCTATATCCACACACATGAGTAAAAGAGGCCATGTACTGTTCTTTACTTCTGTTTGCATCTCCTCCCTCCCAAAAAAGGTACTCCTCCTGCGACTAGTCCTGCTGCCTTGTCCCCCACCTGAGCTAGTGCTGGCCACTCCAGGCAGTACCATCTCTGAGCCTCTGCTTGCAATTACAGGTGCAGGTGGGATAGGCTATAGATGGTCACAGGTCCTATTTAGA
Organism: Dicrurus megarhynchus; assembly: GCA_013399195.1. NCBI lineage: Eukaryota > Metazoa > Chordata > Aves > Passeriformes > Dicruridae > Dicrurus > Dicrurus megarhynchus. The sequence continues at coordinate 1,900,653 of VXAD01004809.1, forward strand.
GCTACGCCCTCATCCTGCTTAGTTTCATAGTGAAAATGTGACAAAGAGTAGTTTTCTGTGAAAATTTTGGTAGCAGTTTAGTTCACCTGCTGAACTTGATCCTCAGTGACTACAGAGCTTTTCTCATGTGGGAGAGCCTCACTACGGATGAGCAGAACATAGGAAAAGCTTTTGGCCTGAAATAGGAGTGGCCTGTTTTAGATGATCATTTTTAATAGAGTGTGAATCACCACCATGTCACCAAGAATATAGCAAAAATGCATGAGAAAATTCTGTCAAGAGAATGCTATTTCCATGGACTACTTTGTATGATTACAAATTGCATTTGCTGTGATAAGTTACAAATGTAATTTATTACAAGTTGACATCAGGACTGCAACAAGTCATTAAAAATGTATAATATACAAGATTTTGTTTCTTCTGATGGATGTGAAGTTTCTGAGCTCAACTCGCCTCCTTAGTACATGACAGTGCCAGGAGATACTTTGATCCAGAAGGCTAGATATAGATGCTGTATGCCATAAACACATTTTAGTTTTAATAACAATCCAAGAGGTTCAGCATATTGCTTAATAAAAGATCAATGCAGTAATATGATTAACCACTCTGTGTTGCATTCTTTCCATTTGTGAGAAAAGATAGTTCAGGAGCTGCAATGCAGTGAATAGCAAAATGGCTAATTGACAGGCAAGATGAAGGTTTTCCTAAGGGTTTTTTCTTCCTCCCCGCCCTCAAGGCTTTCTTTGTTGTTAGAATGCTGTTAACTCTTTTGTTTAGGGTCTCTTACCTTTAAACAGGCTTGTGGAAGAGCTTTTCATATTTTTTAGCAGTAGATTTACTTGCTGAGTAAATATAGCTGATGAAAGAAAAGCTGGTGATCCATAAAAGACCAGGCTGCAGGGATCCTCATTAATCTTCCAATAGTTTTTGCTGTCATTCCTCTTTAAAGTTCCTTGCCTTGTAAAGTGTTTGTTGAAAACATAGGAGCACTTTTGCCTTCCATGAAGCAGTGATTTCCAGCCAGATCCCGACAAAAGCTCTCACTCCCTTTCAACTAGTTTTAACTTCATCTGTGTCATTGGGCAAGGTTCTCAGCTATGAAAGGGATTGTTTAACTGAGTTTTACAAAAGGAAGGCAAAGAAAAAGCCAAATTTCTTGTTATCTGATGATGGTAATGTGACTACATCATTAGAGGCATAAGATAAGTAGAATATAATGATAAAATAAATTTTAAAAAAATAGAATATATTCAAATTTATATAAGAGACTGTCCTTTGGAAATCTTAAATTCTCTTGCAGAGATAATGAAGCATATGACATGAAATGGAGAAAGTTAATATAATTAGCTGTGATGGATTATGGTAAGATCATGAAAATATTAGGATGGAGGCCTGCAGTTTAGAAGCTATTTCAGATTTGGGATTGCTGAGCTAATAGTCTCTCAGCAGGGCTCAAAGCATGGTCTGCTTCTCCTGCAGATGGTTAAACTGACTTGTGTTCAGATTACATCTCCTATCCTGTCCAGCGTTTTGGGGCATCCATCAGATATGCTACCAGTAATTCTTTAGCTCAGGGAATCACTGACTCATGGTTTGGGGAGGAAGGGACCTTAAAGATCATCTAGTTACAACCCTCTTCCAGAGGACAGGGGAACCTTCCATTGGACCATTTTGCCCAAAGCCACATCCAACCTGGCCTGAAACACTTCCAATGATGGGGCATCCACAACTTCCCTGGGCAATCTATTCCAGTGTCTCAACACCTCACGGCAAAGAATTTCTTCTGAATATCTAATCTAAATCTACTCTCTTTCATTTTAAAGCCATTCCCTCCTTGACCCATCACTACAAGCCCTTATTTTAAAAGTCTCTCTCCAGCTTGTTTGTAGGTCCCCTTTATTTACTGTAAGGCTGCTATGAGGTCTCTCTGGAGTCTTTTCTCCATGATAAATAACCTCAAACCAGCTCTTTCTGTTGGCTTTCATAGGAGAGAGAGATGCTTCAGCCCTCTGATGGCCTTCCTCTGGACTCACTCCAGCAGATCCATGTCTTTCTTATGTTGTGGACCCCAGAGCTGGACACAGCACTGCAGGTGGGGTCTCACAAGAGCAGAGCAGAGGGCAGAATCCCCTCCCTTACCCTGTTGGCCACGCTGTTTTGGATGCACCCCCGGACACAAGTGGCTTTCTGTCTGTGAGTGCACATTGCTGGGTCATGTCAAGCCTCTCATCCACCAGCACCCCCAAGTCCTTCTCAGCAGGGCTGCCCTCCAAAGAAGTCATATAGAGTAATTCAAGCTCTGTCATGGACAGGAGAGAAGGGAATCAAATGATTTAAAAGCTCTTTTTGTTCAAAAGGTAAGAAAAAATACAAACCACCAAAATTCTACCAGTTTGCATCAGACTAAGGGAAAAAAATTTTTGCTAAAGGTAGGGGAAGAGAGATACACTCTTAGATAGTATCTCCACATTTTCAGTAGGATAGTGCAAAGGCTTTGAGACAGAACATATTTTTGGTCCTCTTTCAGCTGTATTTGGCACACTTACTTTCAGAGCTGGGTGAAAGTATTTTAGTGGATCAATTTTTCTAACAAAATGTAAAGCCTTAGGGGACTGGAAAATATTTGATCTTGCATTAAGTTTAATAAATATTTCTTGGTGAAACAAAAAAAAAATTAAAAAAAGAAAAAAGAAGGAGAATGAGAACACTGTAATATTCCAGTTCAGCATCCCTGACACCTTTTTTTTTTTTTTGATGTGAGCATCACTGAGAAAATCAAGAAAGTCCCCTTAGAGTAGAAGTGGTGATACTTGCTTCTGTTAATCCTACTGCTGAAGTCTTTTCTGGAACCATGGAGGCCAAGGTTTTGACTTACTTTCTTTTTGAATTGAAGCAGAAAAGCAAATTTGTGAATATTGGCAGTTGATTGCTCTTTCTCCAGTCTCCCACATTACAGCTTTTCTGGTTTTTGTGTAGTACTGAGATTATCATCAAGGCCCAATCTAAAATTTAAGAGGCAGTTTTAGGTGGCTTAGATTTATACCACTAAACCACAGTAATTTTGTTTAAACCATCTTCTAGAATCCTTCTGTAGTTAATGTCAGGTCAGCAAAACAGTCTTAAGATCTATCTAAGGATTAGTTTGAGCTCTGAATCTTTCTCTGCTCATGGTAAAGGGAATTAAGATTATTACCTAAAACTTTGTGTCTTTATGAAAGTAGGGCAAGGTTGGGTGATACAAATCCCTGACAGGGCATCTGCTCTTCTAGCAAATCCTAGACTTACTTTCATTTTTACTCTGTGACATATTTAATAGTTATTTATTTATACAATGGGCAATAATTTAAAAAAAAAAGCCATAGCAAAACACAGCTCTAAATGAAGAACTTACATTCTTCTAGGAGAATGAAGATGTTAAGAGGAAAAGACTACCAAATACCCTGAAGGAAATATTTGTTCTTCTAGAACAAACTAAGTGTTAATTTGTCTCCGAAATTTGATTTTACTTTCATTGAACTACCTTTACAAGCTATCTATCATTATCCCCAATGCTATAAAATAAGGTTATATAATAAACACAGCAAGATAATAATGTGTTCAAGAGTGCTTAATAGATGTATCTACCTTTGGTAACATAAAATAATGATGGTCTTTTCTATTATTTGGCCTCAAAGTGATCTGGAAACTCAAATTTCTCCTATAGAAAAGAAGTCAGATCAGTCAGATGCAGCAAATATTTGGGGTTTTACAAACAACCTCTCGACAGCTACAGAAATGGCTCTGTGGCAGCCTGGCTTATTCAGTGTATAGGTCAGCCTTAGACAGATGGCTAGTCCCTGAGAAAGCCTTCTACAGTAAGTTACAGAACTGCCTGGGGCAAGCTCTCTTCATGGAAATGAGCTCACCTCTTCCTCCATTCCCAGATCCCTAATTTTTGGAAACACCTGTTCCTTAACCTGGGGCTTCTTAGCTCAAGAGAGTTACTTCAGCTCGTTCCTTTGTAGCCTTGGCTTTGTGTATATATCTTTGCCTGCTGGGTAGAGATGGAGGGACCTTTCCATCAGGGGAGAAGGCATCGACTCTCTGTGGTGAGGTTTGGGGCTGTTTGTGAAGAACAAAACACACAGGCTCTGATTGCAACTGAAACTTGTTCCCACTGCCAGCAGAATAAACAAGACCAGATACTAACATAAACTGTTATTTGCAACAACTATTAGTACTGGTGTGCAGGACCTCCATGGTAAGGCAATTATGATCATAAGTGAAAATCTGTGCCTCAAAGACCTGTAGTCTATAGACTAGAACCAAGGAATAGCAAATAATAGCCACTGGTATAACTTTAAAGGAATGGATAGGCTCAGAAAATCAGAATGTTAGCATAATCCAGTCACTAGTGAGCAGGTAATGTTTAGGAAAGACCTAACACTGTCTTGATTCACACTTTAAAAATCACCAGTCCAACAAGGCCTTTACAATTTATCTTCTGGCTCTCTAAGACAGAAAATAACCCGAAACAAAACTGAAACGTTTAAATAAGGAAACGTAACCCAACCCCACACAAATCAGAAGAAAAATATAAAAGCCTTTTTCACTGTTTAGTTCCAAGGTATAAAAAATAGGACCTGCAGGAAATTCAGGCTAAGTGTTATGTTCTGTGAAAAAGACCAGTCCACTTTAGAGAAAGCTAGTTTTGAACTGGGTGGACATGATGCACCCTGTATGACTTGGCTTGCAGGTCACCAATTGCTCTCTGAGGTGAATCTCTTCAGCAAGTTCACTGTAGCCTCATCCCCTCGTGGTGCAAAACACAGCACCACCTCTGCTGGTGAATTTTGAGATGATCAGTATGCTAAATCCTATTTTCCTGTTTTAAAAATACACAAGTGAAAATAGAAATGGAAGGGTAAAAGCTGGGTGAAATAGATCTTCTAGAGGTTTTCAGTCAGTTCTAATACCACAGTTTCTGCTCTGTGCTCTCACTAGATAATCTGGGATGTTGTGTGACTGATCTGGCCAGGTCCACCTCCCTCACTGCTCATGCTGAGGCTAGGCTGAAACTTCTGGGCTGTTCTGCTTTTGCTGCCATTCTAATTGCTCTCAGGACTGAAAAAACAGAAAAGAAGAGAGCAAGAAAAGGAGGGACACCAACAAGAATCTGAGGACAATACAGAAATATGTTGAAGGGATGAAAGAGGATAAAGATCTCTTTTTCTGTGTTTGTAACTCTGTGTACTACTGATCAGGTGTCCTTTGTGGGTACATCCTGCTGATCATGAGTGCTTAATGGAAGTGTTTTGATGACAATGGTGATAACAGTAACAGAAACAGTAATAGCACCTTGTTTTTTTTCTTTTTCCTCGGACTCACTACGGAGGCCATTTGAGAGAAAATATTTTAATTTAAAGCTTTGAGAAATGAGGTTACAAATGGAATATAATATCCCAGACTACCTCATTCAAAATTTAGCTTCTTTTCTGTAATATTCATTTTGGTTCATTGTTTTTTTCAGTCTAACCCAATCTTGACATAGGTGCTGAGCTTTATTAAGATTCCTTGTCATGTGAATAAGTTATTTTTTTCCCATTTTCGTACCAATTTCCTCAAACAGTGGGTGTATTGTTTTATGAATTTTTGACTACTTTGAACAACTGAATTCAGCATTAGGGAAAATGTTCAAGCTCAGATTCTTACAATAGGAAAATAAGTAAAATAAGTAAACAATAAGGCACATTGGTCATCATTGCAGGCAGTTGGCTCAGCACTAACAACCAGATAGTTGGGAAGAATTTTGAAAGCATCAGGGAAAATGAGAGGTTGAAAGGAAGACAGTGACTTTGGATTGCAGATGTTTACAAGGATACCTTTCCAAATGCAAGTTAAAAAAAAAAGGATAAAGAGAAAAAGAACATGAGGACCTGACATAAAAATTAAAAAACTGCTTTTACAGAATGAAAATGGCTAAGATAAGCCATGAAAGGCTCTTCCTTGCATGTGAAAGCAGGAGTCAGGGTTCAGTGCAAGAAAGAGGGAAAGGAAATTCAGGAGAAAGACTGAGAGGGATGGATTGAATTGGTCAAAGTGCCAAACTATAAAAAAGATCTTTACAGAACCATTTTGAATGTATTGAAAGAGAACGATTAACTGTCTTAGGTCCTGTGAGAAGGATGCTGTGCTAACTGAAATGACCAATGACAGGAACCAGCTGAAAGAGACAGAAAAGATAGAAAAGGCTTCAACCAGGAGATATTTCAAAATATTTAGACACAATCTGGAAATAAAGATTCAGGGAAAAGTCTAAATAGGCCTAAAACTATCTATTAATCTTCATTAACCTTTAAGCAAGTCTAAATGACTGTTTAACTTTAATTGTTCATACTGATTTCTGTGATGGCTAGGTGATAGATCTGAGTGACAGATAGGTCTTTGTTTGCTTTTTTCAGCAGAAGGGAAAAAATGGAGGAAGTCTTTAAGAGAAAGACCAAGATTCTATTTTAGCTGTATGGAATCTGAGCTGACAACTAGATAGCTTCAGGAATGTATGAGAGATGAAACAGTATTTTGATTTGTACAGGAGAAAACAGGTTTGGCCAAAGTAGAAGTGTGTTTTGTCACAGCAGAGGAAGAATAAAATCAGTTTGCATCTGAAGATAAAATTACCTGTAGAGAAGGAAAAAGAAGACAGTAATCTAGAACAGAGTTTGTAGTTCCACCACACTGAGGTTTCTCCTTTGATGAATGCACTGAAAGGTCAGATGTTAGAAGCAAGAGATGATCCAAGAAAGTATCACAGAAACTGACTGAGACAAGAGTTAAGGAGAGGTCAGTAATATCAAACACAGCTGATAGATTAAGATGAAATACAGTCTGGCAAAAAAGAGTAATTAGAAACTGTAGTAAGAATAGTTTCATTGTACTGAAGATATGTTGGAAAATAGTTCAGGTTAGAGAAAAAAAATAAGGAAGATTTTATAAACAATCACCAATTAACTCTAAAGTAGAAGAAAGTGAGATTTTTTTTTATTTCAGTGGCAAGGTTAATGTTTGTGTCATTGGGAGGAAAACAGCATGGCAGTGAGAGCTTGCAGATAACAGGAAGGAATAAAAATGAACAGTAGGTTTATGGGATTAGAGGGTACCTAAGATTCAAATGGAGAAAGAAGAAAGGGGCTTCTTCTGAGACAGGATAGTGGAATGAAGGGTAGGGTAGGAAAGTATGTTTTTTATCAGTGATGTTTTGTATGGGTGCTAGCTCAAAATTACGTATATATTTTCTTCAAACACAGATTGCCTTAAAATACACTATTGAATTGTAACAATTTTCTTGTATGGTGCCATGAATTATTTTCAAGAAATTCTACAAAAGTTAAAAAGCCCAAACAAACTAGGTTTTACTTCCCACTCATTATATATAACACATAACAAGGTAACTCATAAGAAAAAGATCTATTCATAGCAAAGGGCTTAAACATTTCTCAGACTGCTATGATGGCACTAAGAATGTGTGGTAGTGACACAGAAGTAGTCAGAAATATTAGAGTATGTAACATTTCTTGAAATCATCTCTTTAATTTTCAACCATCACCAAGTTTAGATTTACATACTAGAAAACAGTCAGGAAAGTAATGGTTTGAGGGATTCTTTACAAACCAGGCACTCCCCATGAGAAGCAATCTGCACACCTATATTTCTGGGCTGCATTCTCAATCACTTTTGGAGCAAAAAGAGTATAGCAAAGTGCTCCTCAGGACTGGGAATGAATCCCGCCTCACCATCTGTTACTAATTTTGGAGCTGAAGACCCCATGCATTCTTAAATCACTGAGTTAAAAAAGTTGCATTTAACTTGTGTTAACCCGCTACAGTTAGAAATGTTAAAGTTGCCTAGATTTGGGGCAGGATGTCACTGATTAATAGATTCCTAAAGATATATATCACCTGACTTGGATTTCTTTGGGGCAGAAGATGATATATTTTGTAAAGAATTGTTTCACACTGTGGTGACTGAGTACTGACACGGTCTTGAATAGTAATATATTGTAATCAGTCTTTGCTGTAATACCATGAAGCAGCCAAACACTGAATTACCAGTTAAAGGTATGCTCTCAGCTGTGTCTGATATTTGGTGCTATCTGATCTGTGTCCTCATGATGTGATGGCTTTAAAAGGCCATCCATTCCTTTACAAAGGTCAGCTTTTTTGGCCCTGCACTACTTTCTACATCTTTTTGTAAGCAGTTCAACAGGACTGCAGAGATGATAGAGCAGGAGATGACAATTTCAACTTCATTTGGTGAAGAGTTCCATAGTATGGCAATAGTCCAGAGCATTGCTTGGGACTGAGTCCTTCATTCTAAGTTCTCTTACTTAGTAAAAATGGAGGTATGCTTTCAGTCTGAGTAATTTGTAGGTTTACCTTCTTTTCCTGCAGGATTTCCCAGGAGAAATAACATCCACAAAATACTGGGCTTGCTGCACCTGGGCCGTACAGATGGTCTGCATGTGCACATAAAATCAGATGGATTGACCTGCCCATATGTAGCCTATATGTCTCTGCTACTCCTCCAACTGAGCTGCCAGGCATCTGGAATTCTCAAAAATAAAAAAAAAAATCTCCAAAATACTCAGATTCCACCTGGACACCATTTCCAGGAGGAAAAAGAGGACATGTCAGGAAAAACCTGGACATACGGCAGCCCTAGTACAATCAGAATTGTTAACTAAGCAAGCAGCCAAATAAAATAAATTGTGCATTCTGTATTCTCTGTCTTGTGCTGAAAATGAAGCATACCTGTCAATGTGATTTTTCTTTATTTTTTCTCTCTTTTATCATGGAAATTAGAAAAAAAATATATAGGTCTCTTATAATGTACTGGGTTTGCAGTCTTCAATGTCTATATTGTCGATAACATGGAGTTATATTTTTCCTGTTCTTCCCAAGGGACATTATCACGTGTAGTATGAATGTATATGCACAATAATTTAAAATAGCTACAGGGGATCTGCAGCTCCTACTGCAGTTACAAAGCAAGCTCACTGAACGCTTGTTCAATATCTTTATGTTTTATATATATAAAGCACCGTCACTACTTTTGTTACTTTGCAGCATTAAGGTAATGACTCCTTTAAACATGGAAACACTGTTATAATAAGAGTACAGATTGCATATTATGAACCCACAGCACTCAATGCAGAACAAATATCCCAATGGCGAGCAACTACTGAGAGTGCGCAATAGTTGCTTTAAAACCACAACATATTGCCCAATTTAAATTACTTAAACTGATTATTCTACATTCTAAGCTAATTGCCTGCAAAATTTCATTATAAAAATCACAGCTGTTTTCTCGTGCATGTGTGCATGGGATTTTGTTTGTTTGGTTGGGTTTTTTCATTTGAGAAAAGAGAAATATGTATCTGAAACAAATTCTTTTTCAGTGTTCAGGGCAACATTTATTATAAAATGTTTAACACAGAATCAGTTTAAGCCTATTAAGCCTTAGTGCCTAAGTCTCCATCCACACCATCTCTGTATATAGACACTCACCAACATGTTGCTATGGAGGATGTACCAGTGCATCAATGCCTAAACACACATATGGCTTCAAAGCATATCGACTTAATCTGTGCGTAATTTATATTAAAAAATGGACAATGTCTATTCTTATTTGCATATAAAAAGCCACAGACATCTACAGATATGAATCAGAAAAGCCATTTGGCATCAGTGGATGTACATGATTTAAAACTAGCATATGGTCCAGAGTTTGTGGAAAACAAGTATTCTGGTCACACCTTTCTTAAAAGATACACACATAAAGCTCATGTGTTGTACTTTCACTGAGTGAAAAATGGAATAAATTTAATTATCAAATAAATTTTTATATTCTTTATTTTGGTCTGTGTCTCCATCGAGAAAAATTATGTTTTAATTGAGCATTTAGAAACACTAATAACTAATGTTTTGCATAGAATAATCTGCTGATAAAGAGCTAAATTTACCAGAGGAAAATATGACTGATGCCTTTAAAGTTTACTTCTGTTACCTGTATAGACAAGGGTAAAAGCTGCTGCTTTACAGGAATGCCATTAGCTGCAATAGTGACAACAGTGATCATGGTATGTGAGCAAGGTAAGACTGGGAGTCGTGCCTTATATAGTAATTACATCCAATCAATGAATCGCTTATTCTGTGCCATCTCTCCAACTGCAGGCTGTGTCAGCTCCCTCCATAAAAGGTTGAGAGTATTCACACTGTAACTCCAGCTATTACTCACCCAGTGACTGGAGAGGGTTTTCTGGTAGACACTATTTAGTGACTTTTCAAAAACACCTGCTTGACTCAGAAGTTTGAAAGTGGCTTAGACGCTTAGGAAAGTCAATAGAAATTATGCACCTCAGGGCCAGATTTTTAAAGGCTACTATCTTCCATTGATTACAGGAATTAGGAACCTAAATACCTTTACAAATCTGGCACAAGAGGCTAAATCACATTTGAAAGTCAATAGGAATTAGACTTCTAAGTGCCTAAATCAAATGAAAAAAAGACGTGTTTTAGGAGTGAGACTCTTTATAATTGTATTCCCGCTAGTGTAACTGCAAATTATGGGTTCAATTATTCCACTTAGGCACAGCTCAGAGGAAGAAAGTGGTATGAAGTTGCAATACCCCAGAGGAAAGCAACCATTCCTAAACTCTTTCAGGAGATGCAGAATACTGCTTCATAAATTTTAGGCTTGTGAGAGAAAGAAATCATGGTTTTGGTTTAAGCTGTTTTCTTTAAACCATCAAGCTAAGGACTAATGATACTATCGGTCTTTATTTCTATTTATATGTTGTAATTTTTAAAAATCATTCTCTTTGTTATTTCCTGCAGTTCTGAAAACTGATATAATTCGTAACAAAAATAAAAGAAGGCTCAAACAAGGTTTGTTTGAATCCAAGAACTTACAATATAGGGACCAAATGACATCATTATTTGAATATTCATGTGTGTGCTCCAATGAGGTAAATCAGTAGGATTAAGAAGTAGCATTTTACTCAAGTACTTATTGTGGACAAATTTAGCAAAATATCACTGTAAGTAGATAGGGACAAATAATACATAAAAAAAGAGTACACAGAAGTGAACCAAAGAATAAAAAATAGCAACAAGAAGGTAAAAATATTTTTTTTAATGCCCTGAAAGACAAATAACTGTATAATGGTGACGCAGAATTATTTTGTTTATAATTTTATCATAATTGCATAGGAGAGATAACCTACCACTACCAATAGGGCAGTGATTATATACAAAGGTCATCTCTCTTCACATTAATCAAGGATTTAACAGTGATTGAGATGATTCAAGAAAATCCTAGAATGAGAAGAGGGTAATTATTCAGAGATAGGAAGAAAATAAACAGGAAATATCATGTATTAAAAAAATTAATAATGAGACTCCAAAATGAATACCATATTCATTTTTAGCATTATCTCATGCGGGAAAAAAAAATGTTCCATTTGAGCTATCTGTGCCACATGCAATAATCTAAATATTTTTTAAGTCCTCATTTGGATGACTAATAATGGGAACTGAGGATGTCATATAAAGAAAATTATGTAAAGGAGGCCTATAAAATCACATACCATACAGCAAAAGAAAATTGAGAACTGTTATTCGCCAAGTCTCACCATGCACCAGTTAGGGACAACCCAATGAAATTATCAATTAGCAAGTATAAAGCAAAGAAAAGGAAGACTGATTGTTTTTCACAAAGATAAAGCAAAGAAAAGGAAGACTGATTGTTTTTCACAAAAATATTGTTACATTCCATTACTTTTTGATATATACAGTTGTAGAAATATAAGGTAGAAGTATGAGGTTGGTCAAAATGAAGAAGAGGGCAACTGGCAATTTTAATCCTATTAGCATAGAGGTTAAATCTGAAAATGTCTAACTTTGATGGCTTCTCGAATCCAGGTAGCAGGTAGAAGAGGAAGCTAATGGAGAAGAGAGGAAAATAAGAGCACCAGAAGAAAGATTACGTGTATCCTATTACTACATTCTTCCCTTAAAATAAATTAGCTGCTGGTGCTCCTCTTGGTTCTTTTTCTTGTGGACAGATTCATGCCTGGCTAAAATGTCTTTCTCTGAAACCTGAGCTGGGGAGACAAATAGGGAGAGAAAACCCACTCTGGAGCAAGCAGAAGGATTGTGGGAGAGAAAATAAACAGAAAAGAGAGGAGGGTAACAATTTAAGGGTCACAAACATAAGAGCAGGGAAACAGCAGGAGACACCAAGCAGAGTGCCCCAAAAGCACTCATCATTCCTTGAAAGTATCATCCAAGGACAGGTGGGCACTGCCTGCTGCTGTGATGTATGGAAATGTGACAGGACGAGGCAACAGTTACAGCATCTGCAGTTGTCCCCTGTCCCCATGCAGCTTCCTTTTCCTGGTGCTGGGAATGACCAGGGCCAACAGGAAGGTAATGAGATGCTAGGGCATGGCAGGTCCTCAAGCCTCACAGACAAAAAGAAAAGGAAATGGAGAAAAAAATAACGTCAGAAAGGGGTTCTTGAGGAGGCGGAGGAGCGACTGCAGGTGGTATTCACAATATACACTTTCACCAGGGTGTGCCTCTTGCTGCAGGAGTCATGGAGACACTAAGAATTCCATGTCCTTGAACATACCCATGCGTGGACAATTTTCCATTAATTCACAGTGAAATGTGGAGCATGCTGCTCCAGAGTCATATTTTACCAACTTGATAATTACAGAACCTATCAATTAGTGTCTGGATGGAGTGCAAATGCAAGGAAAGACAGTAAAAGAATTGTATGTGTGTGAGGAGTTGTTTTCACAGGGCAGTTAAGAGTCAGACATCAGGCAATAGGGGCCCACACATACCCACTGACAGTAGTCCAGGTGGTCTCCAACCTTGCTGACACCCTTCTTCCCTACACCAAGAGGATCTCCACCACCTACACACCTCTAGTGAAGGGTTCAGCAAGATTCCCCTTTTTTGATGGCAGCAGAGAACAGAGTTACTCCGCAGAACCTACAGATCCTATTGGCATGTGCTGTGGGGAGCAATGACACCAGTTACACAAAACTTTGGTCTAAGCCTGGCAGTCCTTATTTTCGCTTGAAGTTCTCACCCTTTTATGCAGTAAGTCCAAATTCCCTTTACAGCCAGTGTAGAGAGAGGCACCTTCAAATACTGATTTATTCAATTCTAGAAATGGCTTTCCCTCATGCTAGGGTGATTAACCTAGGTGTCTGGAAGAATATTGTGTAGGAGGAAGCAGTTCATATATATGGAATATTGAAGGAAAAAATTCTTATTGCCCAGCTAGGTGCTGATCTGATACGAGGGTGGGTAGCTTTCATAATGCCAGGTCTAGCTGTCAGATTGTAGTCACAAAAATGAGCTTTCTTCAGCATTTGATATAAAGAAACATTAAGTACCCTTTCAGGCTCATTTTCTTCAGAGTATGGAACAATAAATGATTTAAAATTTATTTGTACTGCTCTATTAATACAATAAAGCCACCCTCTGAGAATTTCCAGTATTGCAACACTTCCACAGCAAGTGCTTCATTTCCCATACAAAATAAATCAGATTGCTGCAACAGAGCCCTGTCAATACCAGTTAAGAATACAAGGGGATTTATGAGGTGACAGCCTTCTGATTCCTCAACACAAGGTAACTCAAATTACTCTAAGGTTTGATTTAAAATCAGTGACCCTTGAAGTTTACTCCTTAAATATTATAAAAACTTGCTGCTAATTATCAGGACCATTACTGTCAACAAATCATGACTTAGAAGACTGCACCTGTGACTGTCTACTATCCTATTCACATATAGAAGATTTATAGTTGCAATTCACATCCTGTCAAATCCTTTCATCTGTAAAATGACAGCTATGATTTACGCATGTCACTTATCTATTAAATTCAGTGAAATTCCAGGGCTGAATTCCTTCATATTTCTTTTAACAAGAAAAAGTAATTTCAAATAATTTTTTTTACAGTGAAATGAGCTATCCACATTAATTGAGAAAACATTGCTTGTGGATTCCACAGTTGTAAATAGAAAAGTAATTAGTGTTTGAAAATCATATGGCTTCAGTTCTTGTCATTTTGAATACTTAACTGAGTGTTGATCTTGCAAATATTTGTGTATGTATGTACTATGATTAAGGTTAGCAAAGCATCTACAGCTTGATAGATTGGATCATTTTGTGATATATCCTAGCATTTCCTTTTGTCGATTATGGGATATGTAAAATAAAAAACAAAGGATAGTTCATAAAATCAATTGCTTTCAGTTGCTGCTCATTAAGCAAGCTCAAGGTATAATCAGTCATGAAAGGACTTTTTTCTTTCATAAATCTCTAAGAGGAGATTTGTAAATTTTATTCCTTAATCTCATAAAGTATTTTCCTCTATTCAGATTTCTCATGAAAGTTCTGTTAAACATCTGAACCCACCAGTTATTAAAAATATTTATGTTTCTGATTAATATTCAATTTCTAACTTTAAAAAAGCAACCATAAAAAGTATGAGAATTCTTTTTCCTTTGGGAATTTCAACATTTCCCTACAACTAAATGAGCCCATATCACTGAACAGCTAAACTGCTCCTTAAAATTCATCTTTTATGTTGCTTACAATTATATTTTTCTCTTCATTATTATTTTGCTTTTCTATATAGGGCAAACAAGGTTTCAAATAGTATGGTAGAACTAATTAATCCTTTCTGTTAGTCTGTGGTACACAAGGCTGCCATTGTATTCAGAATATGCTAATATTTCTGTCAGCTTGCTTTTGTATCCTTATTCCATATCATGGCCTTTAAGTACTATAAGCTATAGATTGTTTCTGATTGCAATAAACAAGAGTCATAAAAATTCCAATGGACTACAAGGATTTTTCATGTGTGTTTATTCACATAGTAAATTGAGCTTTTCCATGGCTTTTTAAAATGGATCTAAAGAAATCATTCATCATTTGCTAAGAAATGCAAAAATAAAACCTGTCTTGAAAGAAACTGAATCCCTTTCCTCCTCATAGAATCATTACATTATAGGGACTATAACCAAGAGGTAAAATTTGTTAACATTAAAGGAAAACATCTCTTCCTTTTGTTCTTGAAATAGTTCATTTGTTTCAATAGAAGTTCAGTAACCTTCTTGCCTTGCATGAAACGGAGTTCCAAAAGTATGTGGTATTTATAGATGTAATTCCCTTTAGTACTAATTAAAACACATAATTATGTGTGCAGGATTTTCCCATGTGCCACCTGGTGAATTGTTTCTGATAACAAGTTTCCAGTCTAGGGAGAGTGCTGCATGCAGAGGACAGCATGGAAAGAAACCCAAAACAACTGAGAAAATGTAATGAAGATATTAGAAAAAAGTGAATGGGCTTTTCTGGTTAAAGAGGATAGAGTATAGTGGGCTATGTCATGTTTTTGGGAAGTATTCACTGAGGACTTAAAGAAAAAAATAGTAGCTTTTCCTTAGTGGTGTTATTAGTTACTGTTGGGTAGCTATCAGAACTCTTGACAGCTCCACACTACTGACAGATACATATCCATTTCTTTTCACTTCTCACTCAGCAACTACACCCAGCTATGGCATTCATCACACTCTTCTAGAGCCAGATCAGTGCACAAAGTCTGCAGAAAATTATCTCAAATAAGAAATAAAGAAAGGTAGAAAGCAAGAAAGAAAAAAAAAAAAACCCAGAGAAAAGCAGTAAAGGGAGGAGGAAACGAGAAAAGAAAAGAAGAGAATGAGAAAGGGAAGGGCCTCTGAGAATATATTTTCCTTTGTTGACTAGAGACAGATCCAAACAATTGATTAATAATAGATAACTAATTGGTAGACAGCTAAAAAAAATATGAGATAAATTTCAGTCTAAGTGGAATAGTGTTCAAACAAGATGCAAGATAAAAGAAGCTTACATCAATAATTTTGCATTGCAATAGACCACATGACCATTTGTTCTGGAACTCCTTGTTCTGTACAGAGAGATAAAGAGATGTGTATTTGCAGTGGGCCACATAGTCCTGTAGAAAGATAAGACACAGGCACACTATTTGAATCCTTCCCCACATCCT
This sequence comes from Dicrurus megarhynchus, assembly GCA_013399195.1. NCBI lineage: Eukaryota > Metazoa > Chordata > Aves > Passeriformes > Dicruridae > Dicrurus > Dicrurus megarhynchus. The sequence goes on from VXAD01004809.1 coordinate 1,916,759, forward strand.
GACTCAAAGTACCTTTGTCAGATGACAACGTTGTACTCAGGTTCCTTATGGAAAAATCTTTTTCTGATACTAGAGATTGTCCCTACTCCTGCTTTGCTACATAGCCCCCATTCCCAAAACTCACCTCTGTGGGACTTCTCATAGGACTTGGTGTTCTCAGGCACCTCTCTCAAACTGCCCCTTATCCCTATTTATCATCTACCCTTTCTACTGATCCTACATGAAGCACCAATTTGCTGCAATACTGTGGGTTAAATATCCTGAAAGTTTTTATTATTATTATTATTATTATTATTATTATTATTATTATCTTTTAAAATTTATTTATTTGCAATGCTCTGGATTGCTCTGCCTCTGTTACACCTTTTATCCCGGTGATGTAAAGCCTTTCTCCACACATTGTGGCTAGAAAGCACTTACACTATACCAGTTAATGCACTTCCTCCAGGGACACTTCCAGTAGCAGTGGATGGTTAGTTCTGTTTCTAGCCTTTCTGCCAGGAACAGCTGTGGCTCCTTCACAAAAGGCAGATATCTGGCTTATAGTCCCAGGTTTCCCAAACTATGTAGCAAAGGAATAACCTTCCCATTAACCCAACGTAATGTGCCTACTTTTTTACACTGATTGGTGTTTCCTTGATTCAACTGGCAGTTATTTTCATTGCTGAATTGAAGTCAAAGCTCTACAAAATATCCGTGATCAGATTTCTATTTTAATCCTTAAATTTAATCCTATAATATTATGTTTATTTCTGGTTAATATGCAAGGATAGTTGAGTCATGTAGTATTTACAGAATCAATTTATTTAACATTTATTAAATCTGCATATTTTACTGTTTTTAAAACTCATCCACTTGAGAGTTTCTTGCAAATTTGATTAAATTGTTGCTTAGGAAAAGTGCTTCAATTATTCTCCTTTTTATCTGTGCTTTTTTGAGGAGTAACTGGAACTGAAAATAGTACTCTAAAGTGCACTGATGTACTGCTAAGCAGTGCAGCATAATTGCCTAGCTTGTTTAACATGACACTCCTAATAATGCGACCCAGATAGCATTTATGGTATTTGAAATATGTCATGTTGTTGACTCATTTAATTCATCATCTCCTAAAGTACCTAGATCTTTTTCTCTAACTGTAAAGTTACTGATTCTCATATTTTATACGTATGCATTTGGTTGTTTCTTCTTATCAGGAACAGTTTACCCAATCTCATTGGATTCTGTATTCCTTTTCAGGAATTATATCCTATTTATCATTGTTATAGTTATTTTTTATTATTGGCAGGACAAACATATCCATAATCTCTGGTCATGGTTATCAGAGTTCTGCAATACTGTTTGCTGATGAGGCAGACACAGGCTCAGCCATTTACATCTGTCTTTTACCACCACAATATTTTGATCACTTTCAGCCCTGTATTCATCTACAAATGCAATTAACATATTCCCAACTTTAGTCTCCAAGTCATTAATGAAAATATTGAATGATATTGAAGCCAGAATGGATCCCTGAGAGACCCAACTTAATATCTTCTGCCAAGCTGATGTTGAGTCATTAATATTAGAGTGGAAGAATAATTCATCCTGACTAATTTACTGGATGAGCCTTATTTTTTCATGTTCTTCTCACTAGCAACCAGTAAACATTCATTTAAATGAAAAATCCAGTTTTCATGAAAAACCTACTATAGAAATCCGTGATTACCACTTTTCTTTTGAAATACAAGAAATTGCATGGCAATGTATGCTTTAAACTGTGTACAGTGATATCACTATTTAGGGCCTCCATACAGAGAAGAATCACAGAGCAAGAATCAAGCATGGAAATAGTATTTGCCCTTCATTAATTCCTATTATGGAGGTACACAATGATTTCTCTGCCAGGAACTTCTTGAACAACTACCCACTGTTCAAGATGGTGTAGCTACATTATACAAAGTTCTCTATAATGCTGTGTCTGTACTAGTGGACTATACGTGCATGAGAACACTTCTGGGTGCTGAGGCCAACTGGCATGATGCTGCTCACATCTCTGGTAGCAAACTGTCCAAGCTCCATGTCAGAGTATAGCATGTGAGATGTTTATTGGGAAGGAGCTAGTCTGTACAAGCTCTATTCCCTGGCATGGTCTTGACTGTGCTAGTTGGCATGAGCCAGGTTAGTGCCAAGGAACATTTAAGTGTTTATTTACATAGACAATTGTGTTCCAACATCTGGAAACATTCCCAGACATGACTGAATTCAATGTGATAGGTACAGTTTAAAGGTCTACACTGAATTTTTGTCTGGCACACTGATCCATTTTAAATTCATATTACATTGTGCTGTTAATTATACCTCTTAAATTTGTCTTAAATTCTCTGTCTGTGCACAGACACATGTAGTAACTACTTGGAACTGTTCTCCAGCACAGCTTTCAGCATTACTTTTACCTTGGAACTTATTCCTTGAGGAAAATCAGGTCATTCAGAGGCCAATGACTCCCTGCTTTGCAGCCCATTTTGTTGCCTTTTCTGTTGAGGCCTTTCACTAGGACTGGAGGTGAAGGTGATCAGCTACTGTTAGAAGCATAAAAAAACATAGTAAAGAACCAATATTTTCTGCTGTATCTAGAAAGCAATTACATCTCTCTTCCACTTAAGAGGCGGAGAGTGATGTTAGTGTTTCATGAAGTATCCAAACCTGGAATACCTTCAGTGTTTATCCTCAAAATACTGAAAAGGCTGGTTCCTTCTTAATTTTCATGGCATTCCATATTTTAACTTGGTCAACCTGATGTTTCATCCAACAAACTATGACAAAATCAAACATGTTAAAATCTTGTTTCAGTGTCTCCATGAATGTCATCCTGAAACTCAGTCTTGTTTGCATCTCTAATATTGTTCAATTTAATGTCTTAAGAACTTTCCATAACATCTTATTTGATGATTGTTCTTTAGTAGCTTTTAAACACAAACTCCTTCTCCTTATGAAAAAAACAAGAAAGAAAGGGAGAGATGAAAGAGGAAGATGAGATTTAACAAAAAGAAAAAGAGTTTTGAAGGAAAAGGATATTCAACAAATCATGGAAGCAGCATAGCCTTATTTCATTCAAATTTTGTTCCATAAATTTGATCCTTTCTTCTTGCTACAGACAGTATTTCCCTCCTCCTCAACATAATTCAGATGTTTTTTTGATAATTGCTTTATGTGGTTTGATGTTTTGTTTGTGATGATTTCTTGCCAATATACAATTGCTGAATGAGCAATGTCTGATTCCACTCAAACAAGGTAAAGGGATAAGTTGTATTTGCTTTTTCCTCAGGGGAGACAATAATTTTGAGGTCTTTTCTGCATCCAGATTCCAATTATCATATGAACTTTGAAAAGTTAAATTCTTTATTAAATTGGTTGAAATTGGTGAGGGACTTCAGAAGTTATTTGTAAGACAGACAGCATAGTAGCATAAGCCTTACTGCAGCAAGAAAGCAGACTAAAATGATACATCTGGAATAGATATCAGAACTTCTGCTTATAAATTCTTGTTATATTTTTATAGATTTCAGCAACATTCAGTTCATACAGTTCAATAATTTCCAACTAATCAACCTTAAATTTCTCAGTTTTATGTGATGTGACATACAAATCTTGTTATATGATTATTTTAATGTTTTTCAGGATGTTTTACATTATTAGATCTTGACCAAAAAATATTTATGTGAAATGGCTCTAAACCAATAATATGCCTTTTGTTTAATAAAAATGCGCTGTGAACAGTTTAAGAGATGTCTGTGTTTAATGATGAATAAAACATTGACTGTTCCTTTCTACAGCCAAGTTGCTGTCTAGCTTGAGGTGCTAAAAAAGAGTAAATTTTGTGGTCTCTGCTAAGCCTGGAATTGGAAATACCAGAAAAATTGCATGTGCAAGGGGTTTCAGAGGAGGACATAGAAAACGGCTTAGTGTGTAAATGAAGTAACAAGAGCAAAAGGTCTAAAGAATATTTAGGGTGACCAAGGATAGTGACTCACAGGGTGATAAAACTTAGGTTGCAGTGCTGTCTTGATGCCCTGCGCCTTATCCTTTTTCCTGTGGGTGCATTCCCCATGGATAGGACAGCTGGCTCCATGTGAGGCAGCTCCTGAATGGCATCATTTTAGAGCTGGCCTTTTGCCTTACTATGCCAGTGGTAAGCTGTTCAAGAAATAGCCTTCACATTGGTCCAGCCCTCCCAGCTGCAAATGGCCATGTCAGCAAGAAGCAAGGTGAATAATAGCAGGAAATAGCTGCTTCAGCCAAACAAGTTTGATCTACTTGTGCTCATATGTCAACTCCAAGATGGAGTGAGGCAAGAGTCAAGGCAAAATTTAAGGTGAAATGTTGAGCAGCTTTCATTCTAACTTCTACCTCGCTTGAATTTTGGGAGTGCAGACCACTTAATCACAAAAAAGTCTTTTTTTAATCTTCCCTGCTTAACTTTTCCAGTTAAAAAATTACAAAGTGCTAAGTCCTGCTAGCCTTGGGGACTAACCTGTTCACATCTCAGGGCTCTGCTATCACAGCAGTAATTTCTGGGGCTGAAGCGGGACTTCTTCAGCAAGCAATGAATATTCATTTACATAATTCTCTCTGAGATAAGATGTTTATATATATTTTTCTAGCAGCATTAGTGGTTTGCGTGGCAAGGTTTTGGTAGTGGGGGTCTACAGGAGTGGCTTCTGTGAGAAGCTGACAGAAGCTTTCCTTACGTCTGACAGAGCCAATGACATCTGGCTCCAAGATGGACAAGCTGTCAGCTAAGGCTGAGCCCTCAGAGATGGTGGCAGCACCATTGGGATAACCTATTTAAGAAGGGGAAAAAGTTACTGTGGAAGAGCAAATTTCAGCCAGAGGAGTGAGACTATGTGAGAGAAACAGCTCTGCAGACGCCAAGGTCAGCAAAGAGGGAGGAGGAGGAGGTGCTCAAGAAAACTCAGTTATAGATTTCAGGCTAGTATTACACTCTTAAAGCTATATGATTCCAAACAGAAGTGGAAGAAGATTTTAGCTTGATCTATACTTGATTCCTGCACATGCATTGTGTATACTTTCTATACATAAAACATGATAGATCATGAACACAACATCCAATCAGATCCACAGGTTAAGGTTTTAAAAATTGGAATGCTACAGATTTGGGTTAAACACACACACACACATACAGAGAAAAAAAAACCCACGACTTAACTGACCAGTGTTTTCTCAGCTGGGAACTGTCCAGGACATCTGGGGCAGATATTTATCCAGCAGGAGAAGGCAGGGGGTAAGAAGAACGAAATACACATCATTCCTTCTTGTCTTGAAGCATGTTTCCTCCCCATTCTTCCTTCGTCTTGGGGCCAGGGCAAAAAGCTGGGTGGTAATTGGGGGTGTAGCTGGGAAAACCATCTCTCTGTACTTCTACTAGGTGAGAGGGAAAAGAAAGATCTTTTCGGAGTGGGATGAAAGAAATACACATGCAGAGTCTCAGACATGGGAGGTATGGATAACTCTTTCCAGAGCAGGAAATACAGAGATATTTGAAGGGATAAAATTGATAGGTGAGAAAGAGACAGTAAAGAGTACCTGCACTTTAACAAAGTTGGCTACTGACATCTGTCCTTCCAGCGGCCCTCACTGCCTACCTTATTTTTCTGTTGGGATGTTTTCACAACAGTGTCCAAATCTCCTTGGAGTTTTCTTTTCTCACCAGATTTCTTTGTAACTATTTGTAACAAAGGTGTTCTGACAAGAGTTGTTTCTGAAGGACTTGTAGCTTGGCCAGCTGTCCCCTATTTATTGCCAGGGGAGAACTGATTGCAAATCTTTCCAGACCTCATTTCCAAAGCTGTAGTTGCAATGTCTGGAAAGGAGCTAGAGTGAGGCTTGGTGCTCCTGGATATCTTTTCATATTATATGTAAACCTGGAAAGCTGTTTTCTGTCAAAAACTCAGATAAAGATCCCACGATCTGCATCCTACTAAACCCTCCAGTGTTATCTTTCTGAACACTTGTTTATCACAGGAACAGTAGGGAGCTCTGGCTCAATGTAAGATTTTATAGCACTTGAAAGGACACTTAATCAGAGACTCATTTGTAATTTAATTTTATTATACTTAAAGATACTATAAATACAAATTTAGGGACTGAGGCTGCAAGTCTTTATTCATGCAAATAGCCACATTGCACTCAGCAAGACTATTTCTGTGATTACAGAATGAGCTCTTAGGTTATTGGGAAGCTACACAGCTGTTAATCAGACAATATAATTTTCGTAATAGTTATTCAGAAAAGGGATCTATAGCCATGTCAAGAGGAAATGAAAAAATATTGAAACAGGAGGTATGTAGGAGAAAAATTACAATCATATAATAAAAACATTTTTTTTATTACAGACTATAAATATACTCTGGTCTATGTCAATTGTCCTTCACATGCAAATCTATCTTAGAATTTATTTTTATTTTTGAAAAAAGAATTTCTATTCCTCTTCAAACAGTCTAATCCTGTTTAATCATCTATAAGAGGAACTCTCTTAATTTTGTCCAGGATATGGAAATTTATTTTTAGTGCTTGCCTGTCAGTAAAACTAGTTCTATGTTAAAAAGTTACTGTGGCACCAGTGACAATCTTTGTATCTGGCATGATTACAGCGCCAGACTTGGTAACTGGCACAATTACAGTAGCAGAGGTTCTTCTGGCATAGACAATACTCAGATATGTAGCTTTTGGATAAATGTTCTGTAAGTGGAGTCTTTAGCACAGTGGGTGAATTGGTTAATGAGGTTTCAATAATTCCTCTTTGCACACATAAAATAAAAAAAGTTTCCTTTACCACAATTTGGTCTTTTAACATAGAATGCATTCAAGACTAGAGTGTATATTAATTTGATTTTTTTTTAACTGTACAGCAGTTAGATATGTGTACTTAACCACCTATATGGGGAACCTGCAGGAGACAGGAGGTGGGCCTTACCACCGGCGTACACTCACACGGTCACAGAATAGTTTGAGTTGGAAGGAACCCATAAGGATCATCAAGACCAACTCTTAAATGAACAGCCCATACAGGGATCAAACCCACAACCTTGGTGTTATTAGCATCATGTTCCAACCAGCTGATCTCAGGTTCACGTGTCCAGCACCCAGAAAATATCCATGCAGTGCTGGGGGACAGCCTAAGCCAGGTATCATTCCAACAGAAGTTTAGGTGCAGCTCCCCTGCTTTGGCAGACAAGAGGTTGTATGTAATTGAATGGAGGACTTAAAACTGATTTGGTCCTGCTGATTTGGTTCAGGCCACAAATCAGTCCGTGTCTTTTTTTTATACTAATATGCATTTAGTCTTTGCCTCCTCACCCAGTGCCTCTCCCGTCTCAATAGAGAGACATAGGCATTGCCAGTAGGTGGTTCAAAGAGACTTAATATCTTAATTAGAATGATTACATGACCCATGGACTTCAGAAAGATCCGTATTGATTAAGTTAGAGCAGAAGTTACCTTAGTCAAAGTTCAGTGAGCTAAATCTCAGGCTGAATCTCTCCTGGAGGCAACTGTGAAGGAAGAGCATTTTCCAGCTGAAATCTCAGTAGAAGCAGCCTAGAAGCTGCAGAATGAATAAGAAAAAAGGGCCAAAGACGTTCATGCTACAGTGTGCTGTAGAGAGACTGTAAGGTTTCATGGGAAACTGTGAGGCATTTGAAATCTGAGAGGTAATAAATAGGCTTGGAGGAAATCAAAATAAGTAACTATATATGTGTAGATAATTGTATATTATTAGGGAATTCTCTTACAGGCTACTTAGGCTATTTAAAATATTATTTGGACATATTTTTATGAGGTTTTACCAGCAACTCACTTGCACTGTTTTTAGACATTAATGAGATTATGTGCTAACTGAGGTATAGCTTTTGAAAAAGTAAAATGTGATGTATCATTTCAGTCTCTTGTCATTTTGCAGTGCTTGAAGTGGACTGTTGTGTGACTGTAAAAGGTGGAAATGTTCATTTTTCCAACAGGATTTTGAACTTGCTTCTTACTTTTAAATGCCCCAAATATCAGACTACTGAGGCACTGAACCCAACAGATGACATTTCATCTGCACTACATTATCTTTAACATATCCATGCATGACTTCAACACCACAAGCCCACATCCAGAGGACTCCCACTGCATGTGATTCCTGTTCTTTGTATGCTCTCTCCAGGGCTATTCCCTTCTGTATCCATACTTCATATGTCAGACTTAAAGGACAGACTTCTCAAATCACCTGACAACAGTGAATGACTGGTAAGTAAGCATATAGCTTGTAATTCATGCAAAAGTGTTTTTGTGGTGACAGCAAATCTTTACGTGTCCTTCCTGAAGCAGCGTTGTTGACATGGAGCCATCAAGATTTGTGGACGAGTCTGTGTGCAGTGATTGACAAAGTGCTTGTGCTGCTATTAGTAAATGTAGCTCCTCAATGGCTGCACAGGTACTATCAGAAATGCATTAATTCCCTGACACATTGCTGTCTGCTCTTAAAGCTATGACGTGCCTGACAGTTGCAGGATGGCAACTGAGCTGTTTCCTCCCCAGGTAATATAGTTACGAGTTGTTCCTCATAAATGTCACTCAACCCCAAGCTAAGGGCAGCAAGAGGACATCTTGCATAATGTGGAAAGGGATCATAATGTCTCGGATTCACCACAGAACTCGCACACCTTAGATGGGAGTCCAAAGATGTACAATGCTTGCTATTCATGTATTTAACTGAGCAATGGAGCCTTCAACCTACTCTGAGGGCTATGAACCCACAGTGCACACTATTAATCCAAGAGGAAACTTCTTCCATAAGATACCTATCTGAAGGAGTCTGTAGCAGTCACAATTCTGTATCTTCATAGAAGCTGAAAAGAATCTGGGATTTTTAAAAATGCTTTATAGTAAGAAAAATTAATAAGTATAAGAGTTCTACACAAACTACCCAGGTACTCAGCAGAAATGAAGATGGCAGATACTTGGTTGGAATACCTGAATTAACTACTTTGAGATATAAGGACTTGTTCATAGCTGATTGCTACATTTAACATAATTATGAATTATTAGGGCTTTTAACTGATGGTTGGAAGTTTAAACTGTGTGCATTTATACTAGAAAGCAGTCAAAGTTTTTAACAGTGACAGTGGCAGAATAATAAATCAACGGAGTAACTGTCTGGTGCACTAACTTCTCAATTTTCTAGTAGATGCTGCATGACAATTTTCAAAGCAAGGCTTTTTCTTTTTTTTTTTTAGACTGTGATTCAGAAGTTACTGAGCTTTTATAGGCAAATAACAGGTTTCTTGTATTTTGCAGTATGTTACTATCTATAGATTTATGTTTCTGCAAATACTATATATGGTCTGAAAATCATCTTTAAACAGCCCGATTTAGCCTTGCTGACTACTAGCACTTTTTAGACTACAGTTACTACCTGCTGTCCTAGTTCTAAAATTAATTCATAGAAGATGCCTATCTTAAGGCGAATTTGGATAATCTCAATTGTTCTTTATGATATCATAATCTGGGAATATTAGTGTTTAGGACAGAGAGACTAGAATAAAGTTCAAGACCATAATCAGAGAGCAGTTGTCAAATAGCCTTCTTTCCAAGAAAATTCGGTCCTAATTAATGATCCCTTAGTGTAAATGTTAAAAAAATATCTTATCCCTGTGCTAATGGATTCTATCCACTTGAAAGATAGATGAACAGCTATGAAATGGACGTCTGAATATCCAGAATATAGAAGGCTCTCTAGAGACTTGGAAAATGGATCAGTTGGAAAGCAAATGGACAAGTGAACAAAGGATCCTGATGGTTACAACGTACTGAGAATTAGATGGACACTCTTTAGGGTGAAGCAGCTACTTTTATTCTTGAAGAGCTCCCATGCAGAATCAGTGCAAAGTAGAAGCCATGCTGTAAGCAGGAATAAAAATTGTCTCTTTTCTTTTAGTCTGCAGCTCAAACTCTGTTTACTTCCTAAGGAATATTTTAAACATAATTACTTTTTTTCTCAGGAATCTTGGGGTTTTTTAAGGATGCTGTTGCAGGAATAATTTCATGTAAATATTCTCAAAAAAACAGAGGGGCAAATAAATCCTTAGGAGAAGTAATGAAACTTTAAAAAATATTGTTAGTTTCATATTATTCTTGGCTTCAGGTCGGGGCTATAAGTGAAGGTGTGAATTACATCGTTGACAGATGAGAACCTAAAAGACAAATGTGGGTGGTTACAAGACCAAGCTCATGATGGTAAAAATAGTTTCATGACTAGTATCTTGAGTGCCTGTACAACAGTGGGTGGACAGACACACACCATTCCAGATCCACCATTACATCATGCAGATCAGTTAACTGTGTTTTCCATTTGTTTGGGTTAGAGATCTAAGCATTTCTTTCTGAAATATGAAGCCTCCTTCTAAAAATCTGTACATACGTTTATCAGCTTCAAGCTGAAGTCTAAATTCTGCCATCATTTGATGTTCTGAATACCCACTATAACTTATATTTTAAAAAGGTTATTATATTTTATTTGTGGCTTTCTATGTATTTTGTGCCAGAACTGTAAGAAAATATTCCCATACATATATAAAAGAAAATTTACTGATATAATAACACATAGGGTATGCATATGAATCTTTCTATAAATCATAGTATCTCAAAGAACTTTACAAATGCCAATTAAGCCTTGTAGAGCATATCAGAAATTTGCCATCTCATTTTACAGATATGAAGATAGACAGTTGTGACTCATGAGCTGTAGTGCTCTTAAATGCAGAAGCTCAGGATGCTCACCAGTGATTGGTCCTGATACACAAGTGAATGCAAACAGCGAGTGCTGGTGACCATGAGATCCATGCTTCTGCTTCTGCCTGGTGCCTTCACAAAACTGTGCACGTGGGTGAGGGCTGGGGGAAGCCAGAGGAACCTCCATTAGGTCACCTTGTATAGATAATTGAAGTACTGGGACTATGTTTTATACCATGTAAGACAACCACCCCACCAAACTGTGTCCCAGGCCGTCAAGACAAATAATTCTATCTCTTTCTCCTAACTGAGGGTGAAATCCAGATTATACGAAGATCATTTTCCTATTCCTTAATCACACCATCTTCCTGAAGACAATAAAAATTTCAGTTGCTTTCATCTGAAACAGACAAAAGTAGCATATTTTAATAACACATTAACTTAGATTCTAAGACAACTGTGACCACAACAGCTAGGTCTTTATATCAGTAGTTTCATCATAACACTCAGCAGCAAGTGCATTGTCCTACACTTAAGCACCATTGGTTTTGTACTCTGAAACATATCTTAATTTATCTCTTTGGGGAATTTTGTGTCATGTGTCTTTACTAGTGAGCATTATGAAATGGTGGCAACAGACAAATAGTATTTTGCTTTTCCAGGTGTTTTTTTATGGTTTTGTTTTGGTTTTTTGGTTGTTGTTGTTGCTTTGATTTGTTTTGTTTTTTCTGAAAAGGGAAATAATGTCTGAAGAAGGAAGGTTCTCTAAAGATTATTCCAGCATGAAAAATATTTATACTGGTGGTATAGCTTATATGTACCGAGAAAACAGGTTCACCAAAGCAGTTAATTTCTAACTACTTATTAGTAACGTGGAGAAAGTAAGTAAGAAAATTCAGATGTTAAAGCAAAAATGCTTTTAAAGAATCATACCAAGTGCTTGTGCAATGCTAGAACTGCCTAACTGAAGAAGCAACAGAAAAAAAAATCCCAGATGTAGTTTTGTATTAGAAATCATAGATTACATTCTTTAGAACAAGGCAGTTCAGGTTTAAACCAAAATTACAATTTTTTTCTTTCTCATTTTATTTATGGTCATTTTCTGACCATATCTACTAAATTCTGTATTTTGTTTACATATTTAGTCAGGTGAAAAATATTTCTTGTCTTAAACTGCTGAGCAGCATTGTTTTATGACAGAGAACAGATGGGTTCTTCAGTCTTCACTTCCTTCTTTCACCGAGTTATTATGACTTAAGTTAACTAATATTTCTAAGGCAGTATAGGATAATTTCAGGAGAGTTACATAGCTAGCACAAAAATAAAATAGTGGATCTCGATCCATCACATTTGCTGAAGTTCGGAACAATGTTGTGGGTGTGATGAGCACAATTTGTGACTAGCAACAGTGATGAGCATTTCCAAAAGACAATTTATCCTCCATATCTCAGAGACCAAATTTAGGACAGGATGTGTCATAAGACTGCCTCCTCATCTCAACCTACTTCTTATCATTTATTGTTGGAATATCATATGAAAATATCTTAGAGTAGCCTGAATTTCTCAATAGCTAATGTTAGATGAGAGAATATGATGCTGCAGTCTGAATCTGCATCTTTACAGCAATTTAAATGGAGCATCACAGAACTGTAGAATCTGAAGTTTTTATCTAGGAGGAGAAAAAGTTTAAATGAAAAATGGAAATTCACTTGGAAATTGCAAGTTACAGTTTAACAGAAATTTAAATGAAGATAATAATGCTTTGAATCAGTTCATTAGCATAAGAGGAATTGATCAATTAACCATCAGGTTGGAAAGCTACTAAGAAAAAAAACACTGAGAACACCAGAAATGTCATTGTCATTTGTACTTTTTACTGTCTTTTAAGTTTAACTGTTGGATATGACTAACAGTTGGCACCAATCACATAAGGGTAAAAATTCAATTTATAATAGGAAAAAATCTAAATCTTTAAAATCTTCTGAGATAAACTAGAGATTGAACTGACTTTGCTTTTAGGGAATTAGCTGAAATAATTTCAGACTAGTTAATAGTTATTTTCAGTAAAGGAAGGACAACTGAAACATCAGAAAACTGGAAAAAGATGTAGTGACTAATCTCAGGTGGCAAGATGAAATGTATATACTGAATTTCAGGCTTTGGAATAAAAATCAAAGAATCTATTTGCAAGCATTTAGAAGATAATAAGGCAGTAAGTAACAGCCAACATAGATTTGTTAAGAGCAACTATGTGGAATGAATACAATTTTCAACTATTCCTTGGGGAAGAGAGAAAAGTGAAATACATAGTTTTTCTTGTTTTTTTAAGGTTTCTAAAACACTTTTGGGTGATATCATAATCAAAGTAGCTTAAATATGGTATAGATAAAACTATTTAAAGTGGGTGGACAGAGTACTAGAAAAGTATAGTTTTGTACAGTTCTCTGTCAAAGAATTCAAGAAAATTGGTTGGGTAGAAATCTGTTCTGTGTTTGATATTACTTCTTTTTTAACAATAATTGGGAGTACATCTGTTTAATGATAACAAGCTGAAAAAGATACAAGTAGTTTAGAGGGCAGGGATATAATTCAAAATAACCAAGACAAGCTTCATAAATGTTTGAAAAATAGGAAAAACATATTAAGAAAGACAACAAGGTACTACATTTAGTAAGAATAATCTGCACCTGCAACATGTGGAATGATTGTCCAAATAGTTCTGCAGAATACAGTCTGGGAGATAATTCATTCTTTAACTGATCATCAGTCAACAGTGTCACATATTTGTAAACCCCAATATTTTTCTGTGATACGGAAATAAGTAACTCACGTATACAAAATAAAATAATCTTTTCCATGTCCCAAATGGTCTTAATTAGACATGATCCAGAGAACTGTGAGAATAATCAGAAGCTTAGAAAAGACATGATACAGAGAGGAATGGATTGTAAGTCAGACAAACAGGCAATAAAATTGTCCAGGGAAATCTCCTGTTGTCTGCACCCACAGGGATTGAAAGATGGAGAATTGATTTGAGTAGAAAAAGGAATTTAGCTTATGTATCTACAAAGCTGGGAGGTCCAAAACCTCATCTCCGGGCATCCTGTTCTCATGTTTGATCACCTTCAGAATGAAAAAGTTTTGGGTTGTTTGGGTTTTTTTTAAGTGGCATTTCCTGTATTTCAGTTTGTGTACTTTGACCTTCCCCTAGATACTTTATGTCCTTTCACTTGATGTTTAAGTCTATATTTTTCTCCATAAATTATAATATTTTTGAAGGAAATGCAGTATCTCTAGCTTCTGGGACATTGACGGTAAGCCAAGGACAGAAACTTATGACTTTATAATAAATATCTATCAGAAATACTATTCCACACTGTAAAATTAAAATCATTTTGTGATATTTAATCCCATCTTTCCATTTAAAATCATTGAGAACCCAATAAACTTCCACGATTTGTTAAATTTATACTTTATTATTACTTTTATTTGTGCATATGAAAACTTTATAATACCTCAAATTGAAAGTATAATAATATTTTTTACATGAAGAAATAAGCTCTACCTTATTGTCAAATAAAGGTTCTTGAAATGTGAATTTACCCCTTGATAATAAAGTTTATATTTTCTTCTTCTTAAACAAAGTTCAGCCAAAAAGTCCTTTAAGAAGAGCTGGTTTTTAGACTGAAGTAAAAGGTGAGCATATACACAAATTCTAATTCCTGTTATCATTCTCATTCTTCCTTTGGTGTAAAACTTCATACAGATGATATTTTGATCAAAAATCTCATAAATATTGAACTCATTTTTAATAAATGAATTGCCTTTAAAACTTATACATTTTAGAATATATTGATTATCTTAATTCTTTTAAATGCTGAAAAGTTTACAATGCAGCTTTGTGCAACCAGCAGAATAAAAAACCATTTTCATTCAGTATTCGTTTTTACTGCCAAAGAATATCTGGTTTGAATCAAACTGAAACAGAAGTATTAAATATCTGAATTTGTAAGATGTTCCCAAGGTAAGTGATAAATTAATGTAACTTCAACTTTAGGACAAGACCACATGACTGAATTATCTTCCTTGCAAATTGAAAACAATTCAGAGGTCCTTTTTACAAGTCTATTATTAGTTGTTTCTCAAGATGCGACACTTCAGATATCCTTCTGTTCATCGAAAAGTAGATTCCCCTCTTTTTCATTTTAAAAACCTGTTTAGTAAACAGACTGATTTGATTCTTAGAGGGAACTTGGCAATAAATTCCTTGTTAGGTTGCTTACAGTTTACTTTTCTGATTAAATCTCCTTGAACGAACTGCAAGCATACTCTTAACATGGGCTGTTAATTCAGAATGCAAATCATTTCCACACTCGTTATCTTTGCCTCATGCTTCTACCTCCTTCAGAAAAATTTCCATTCATTTCAGTTTGGGGTTTTTTTTACAATTATTAGACTAAATGATGGTTTCTGTCACAACTAGTTGTAACACCTTGCCTATTTGAACTCATTTTTTTTTCATCTGATGAAGATGGGCAATTAGGCAAGATTTGGTGCCTCAGAGCTTTGCTGGATCTAGTCCCATGTGAATGCTAATAATTTATAAAATAATACATTTTCTTGCATACAGAAGGCCTGCAGAAGGCTTAAGCTTTCCAAAGATTTAGACAGGTTTAAGTGTTTAACGTACTGCTTTTTCTACAGGAGTCCTTTGCCTCACTTGGGTGTATAGCCACGTATTTTTAGTCGTGATGTTTAAGATCTGAGTCATAGATTTACCTTTCAAGTATGCAGTTATTAGGCTGTGAGCTTCTCAAAAAGGGGAAAAGAATAAAATTTATAGAACATTTGTACCTGAAATTAGATCTGTTCATCTAATGCATCCTTGAATAATTTATTTTGAAAAAAATAGTGAAATTCATCAGATAATCTGATCTGCAATGAATAACTCAATTACCTTGACATGACATTACATGCAGCTCCAGTTCCTACAGTGAGGCTACAGGAGGAAAAACGCATAAGTACCCACTTGTCTGATCTGCAGGAAGGAATGAATTTTGAAGTTTGCCTTCAGGAAAGGTGGTTACACGTCTGGAACAATTGCTCTGTACATCAGAGTAAAAAAGTTTTCAGATGATTTCATCCCATTTGACTTCTGCATACTACTACAGTAAAGACAATTTCTCTGATGAGAAAGCTGACACCTCTTATCACTAGTGGGCGTCTAACTCAGCAGCAGAAACAGATGGAGTCAGGGAAATCACAGCATCTGTCACATAGACAACTATGAAATGCATAAACACTTTCTGTGAAGGTGAAAATTGGCAGATTAGTCTTCTGGTTGTAGTATGAAACCATGAGGTCTGGGCTCCAAAACTAGCTCCTGGATGGATCATCCTCACAGGTAAAAGTCACCAGTTTTTGCACCTACGTGTGCATTCATCTTGCTCTAGGATGGGGCTAAGCACGAGACAGCCAATTAGCTGTGGTGAGAGTACAGAGCTTTTGGGGAGATGGGCAGATAATGCTGACAAGTCTAAAGAACAGCAGGGTGAGATGGTCTGGTGTGCTGGAAGATGGAGACTGTTCTCTGAACAGTGCTTTTTTGGAAATTACCAACACTGAGGGCTTTTGATCCTGCTACTGTTAATGTAATTCCTAGGCTTTTCCAGAAGCAAGAGATGTTGAGAAGGGAATAGACACTGTAGGACTCATATCACAGTGGACCACATGGCTGGAAAAAATGATGCCTACATCTGGCTTGAAGTGCACAAACGTTCTGCCAAGATCTGTGAATGAGATATCTGTCAAACAAGTTATGAGTTTGTAAAATGCTCCTGATGCATACTACTTCATGAGCTGACTCAACTCATGAATTTCAGTGTTTTGATGCACTGGGATATAACATTTTCTACAGAACATGGGCAGGTAATAGTGGGAAAAAAACAATTGAAAGAGGACAGAGTCAATGTAACTTCCCAAATTCAGTCAGAGAAATTGTGAGATGGGAAAGAAAAAAATTTTAAAATCCCAAAAACAACCGACCAACAATAACTACAACAAAAAAAACCACCCAATTGCCCTTTTCCCCTCAGAAAAGAAATATATTAGAAGGATGTTTGAAATCACAACCACTTCAGGACCTTGTCTGCAAATAAGCGAAGTGATATAGGAAAAAGTCACTGAGTTTGGCTGAGGTGAGAAAATTAACTTCCAGGTGTCTACTCTAGTAAGCCAGATATAAAAACTAGAGAATTACCAGGAATTCAGCTGAATCATTTCACTTAGGTAATGGGTAACCTATTTGCTTGAGAATTCAAAGAAAACTGTGAACTTGATGATAAACAAAATGTTAACTGTCAAGTGCTGTACGTAATTAAACTTATTTTATAATTTTAGATATTTGCGCGTCATGCACTGTCATTGAAAAATAGTGTCCTTCTCATAGAGAGCTAGTGTACTGGAACCAGTGTGGTTTTTCTCATGGCAGAACCTACAATGTCCATTTCTACAGCCAACTGTCATGTTGTGAGGTAATGAGTGTGGTATGATAAAAACCGTAAGTATTTAATAGGCCTTTGTCACTCCATGTCACAATTAAAAAATGGCTTTCAGCTGTGTGTACAGCAGCATAAACCTTGGACTCAGCCAGTTTTCTGCCTATTTGGTACACTGCAAAAAAAAAAAAAAAAAAGAGAAGAAAATAAAGTACGTCAAAAGGAAAAATCAGGAAGTGCTTGGTGAGTTTTCCTTCCTCTGCTTCAAACCCTATAATTGGAACTGTAGTATTTAAGGAAAATTCTGGTCAAAAAGTGAAGAATCCAGTTATTTTTCATGGAATTGTCTGAGGCATTAGCTCCATGTAAAATGGGAAATGGGAAGTACGGGCTTTCTCCTAAGATTCCATAATTGAGTTTACAGCTTGTTGGCATCCAATCTTGCACTTTATCAGTCACTATTTAGTCTCTTCTTTAAGTAATATTTCTCATATTTTTATTTCTGTAAGTTGTGACTGAGGGTAGGTATACACCAGTGAAGTAACCCAAAATAGGGAATCTCAAGAGAGAAGATTGGAGATAAAGCCTTAGGGCAACAATGTAAAAATGAAGGACTATTCTGCAAAGAGACTACCTGGCCTCAGAACTGAATTTCCTTGCACAGAAATGAAGTAGAGTTTTTTGTTTCAAGGCAGATTTATCTCAGCTCTGTAGTCTTCATTAGGTAACTGGAACTGCTTCTTTAAATTAGCTGGGATTTCTCCATACCTTCCTATTTATATGCTTATGCCTTTATTTTACAAATTATATTTCTCTTTCCAAAGATATCCTGTTATTTAATTAGTAATTTTGTATCCACTTCTAAAATGTCAGTCTGAAGTAACATACAAGGTAATTCTCTGTACTTAGTATTTAACTATGCTTAAACAAAATATGTTATCAATATTCATTGTGAATGTTATTTCTGCATTAATGACAGTGTGAATATCATCACTTTTTGCTTCTAGCAAGTTAGAATTTTATTCAAAATAAATATATTCTGGTCATTCATTCTTCACTCACAAATATAATGGGATACAGAATTGGAATTATGTTCTGTTTAGATGATCTTTCTAGACTGAAAGATCATTAAATTTAAGTAATGATTATTGTCCTTTACTGCATCTTGATAATTAACTGTTGATGAAAAATTGTGTGAAACCTGAACCATCTGAAATATTGACTGCTGAAAGAGCTGATACAGTTTTCTTGGAACAAGTATCCTCTGTTTGTAAGCCTGCCAGAACCTGAAATAATTAAGTAGAAATATAGTGCCTTCACTAAAAGATGAACTATAACTGAGTAAAGATCTGTTAGAAGATGCTAAAAATATTGATATAGCTTTACATTTAAACTTGACAATTTCTTCCCTGATATCTAAAAATTATGAAATCTGCATAAGACTGTTGAGAGCACTTGTGACATAGTAAGAACTGTTTCTGAGCATCGTGGTTATCTTACAGCAACACTTACCCAATGAGTTTTGCTTTTTACTTGGTAGAATTTGCTTGCAATACAGTAGATGGGAATATGGAAGGTTAAATCCAGCAGAAGAGTAGCTAAGAGAGGGCATTTTCTCTTGATGAACTGTATGATCTTCCTTCTGATCCATCATGTCTTCTGATTTGACACTTGGGTGCTGGAGTTCACTTAAAGCACCCTGTCCAGGTTTTGGCTGAGATAGAATTGTTTTTCTTCCTACTAGCTGATGCAGTACCATGTTTGGAATTTAATATGCAAATAAGTTTGATAATACTCTGATATTTTAGTTGTGGTTAAGTAGTGCTTACTTTAAATAAAGGACTTTCCAGTGTCTCGTGCTCTGCCAGTGAGGAGCTGCACAAGAAGATGGGAGGGAGCATGGCCAGGACAGCTGACCTGAACTGGCCAAAGGGATATTCCACATCATAGAATGTCACGCCCAGTGTATGAACTGGGTAGAGTTGGTTGAGAGGGACAAACTGCTGCTCAGGGAAGGGTTGAGCATTTGTGGGTAGTGAACAATTGTGTCATCATCATTTTTTTGACTTGGGTTAGTACATCATCATCATCATCACCATCATCATCTTCATTGTCATCATCATGATGTTACAATTAGTGGTTTCTATTTAACTTTTTTTCAATATTTCAACTGTTCTTATCTAAACCCACAAGTTTAACTTTTTTTCTAATTCTCCTCCCCAGAACGTGGAGAAAGGGGGAAGTGTGAGTGAGTGGTTGCATGGAATGTAGCTGCTGGCTAGTGTTAAACCACAAAACTTTGTCATTATCTAAAGACTCTGGTGCTTTCACATTCCTTTTTAGAACTTCTTTATTAGTTGCTAAGCCTAGCTCTCCTTTTGTAACATCACAGCATACTCAAGTGTGGCAGAACATGAAAAAGTTCCCCAAGCTAGGAAAGCAAAGGATGTGTAGCCAAATATCTGCAACAAAATTTGACTCTATGAGTCATTTGACACACTGAAAGCAACTTAAACTTCTAGAAAACCCCAAAGTCTGTAATCGTTGCCCACAGTCCCTTCCTCAGAAACACAGAATGGTTGAGGCAGTAAGGGACATTTGGAGGACACTGAAGATCATCTTTCCCAGGCAAAGGTATCCTTTCCTAACCATTCGATTTTCTCTCTAAACTCATGGTGCTTCCCCATGTGAACTGAAATTTCTGAAATTTGTTTTTTTGAATGTGGTGGATGTTTCATTATTTTAAATGTGTACTTATTGTTGCCTGTGCCTCACTGGGACCAGAGACTAAAAAGACTGATGAAGATGTGTTGTCTGAGCACATTTGAGAAGACCATGCCCTTTGGAAAAAATTTTTATTTTATGAGAGTGATTGGCATCTTCTGTATAATATGCTGTAAAGAGAATTAGAACACTTAAGATATATGCACTTTTTTTCAGCAACAAATTTATTATGGTAGTTAAAGTACTTAAACTATCAGAAACAAAATTAAAATTATTAGCAATTTTCTCACGTTTTCATCTGCCTGGTAAGATTTTATATTTACATTAGAAATATTACCTCTGCCTCTTTCCCTGTTTCAGCCCAATTTGAGATTTTTCTCTAAGATGGAGAACTTTGCTGGATTGCATACATTTTTCCCAGTTGAATGACAGTAAGCAGAGCACAATGAATAACACTCTTCCATTTCATTGTCATTATGTCTGTTGGTGTCAGAATGAGTTGAAAATGAAACAGAATTTCAAAAGATGAAAATTTCCACCTTCATTGGGAGAGAGCAAATGTAAAACTTTTATATCTGTTAATTCTATATTCTGAAAACATGCTCTATTAAAAAAACAAAATAAAACAAAACAAACTAACCCTAAAAAGGAAAATATTTCCCTCTTATTCTTTTTAATTAGGACTTCTGGTTTTGTAATTGAACAAGCAAAATAGACTATAATTGTGTCTAGGTAGAAGATAAAATGTTATATCAGGAAATGGCCACTCTCAGCCTGCCTAATTCTCATGCTCTTTCCCAGAACACTGATTACTGGACATTAATTGAAACAGCTTTCTGAGTTATATACCTTTTTCATTTGACCATCTTAGCAATTATTGATTCCTATTTATTTTCTGCTAATATGAGATTTTGCACGTACCCAGAATGCAATGTAGCCTTCAGACTATTTGTTGAAGGAAATTATACTATTACAAATGTATTTAGGATGACAATAAAGGTATTTTAAACTGGTAATACTTTGCATGTATAGCTCTTGCTAACAGGTCAGAAATTAACGGAGAGAAGAGGAGCCAATTTGTAAACCTCACCCTCATGCAAGTGAGCCATTACTCACACGAATGATCACTGAGTTTTCACTCTCACTGCATCAGAGAATTGCTTGTGAAAACTCATTATTTTGTAATCAGAAGACAGGGGCACAGGGTAAATGTATGCTGTAAGCATACCCCCAGTGTGAGATTCATCATATGCCAATATATGGAAATCCTCATCCAACCTTACCTCAGTACAGAATGATTTTCAGATGGCATTTAACCACAATGAATAGAATCTGTTTGGCGTACTAGAGGCATTAAGGATCATATTGTAATTCCAGCTGAGTATTTCTGTGAATCTCTAAACATATGGCTTTGTGGTTGCTTTGGAAATTTTCAAGAAATGTGGAGGTGTGTATTTGAAGTTGGAAGCTGACCCATAACACTGTGTAGTACAGTAAAAGGGTTCTATGTTTTTTTCTGTAACGTATATGCAGATGAAAAGCTTTATCTTTTTGTACTGGCTAACTGATCAGAAAATGTGTTTCAGAAAAATTTTCTCAGCCAGATATTTGTTAACCCACTCTCCCTTCAAATCCTCTTTTAATGACATTCACAAGGATATTTGTGGAACACAGTGTAGCACATGTATTTTCATTTTGGGGGTTGGGGGTGGGAAATACAGTTTATTGCAACAAATATATTTTTTTCTCCTCTAAATCTCAGGCAGTGTGATCTTAAATGGCTCCAAAAGAGACATTTTGTGCTGGGGTGAAGGTCAAGGGAAGAATGCAAGTGAGCAGGGGAAATAAGGAGGGAGAGGATATTTCTGGATAAGCTGAGGGAGCAGTGCCTGCTAAACGTAAAAGATCTGTGGGAAATCAAGCCCTGATTGTAGGATATCTGTGAAAGGATTAGTTCCCATCCTTCCTTTACTCCTGGCAGGAGAAACTCAGGAGCTTTGCTGCTAATGGCGTCTCCGGCATTTAACTTAAGTGACTGTCCCTAGGCTCGCTCCTTCTTCAAGCTGACAGCCTCTCAACCTGCTTAGTACCAGCCATGCTGCATTCATGAGGAGACACTCCTGGGGCCTTGTAACCTGCTATGTAAGCTCTGTTCCTATTCCTGCTGTTCTCAGGGCCTCACTGCTTCCTTCTCTGTTCCTACATTTCCCTCCAAGCAATGCAGAAAGAGTTTTTGACTAATTTCATTAAAGATATTGAAATAGAGAAATTCAAATAAAAGTAGGCAAATCACATTAAAAGTGGTTCTCTGCCCTTAAAGACAGTATGCTATTTTTATTAATAGAATTAGCATATTTTGTCTAGAAACAGGGATGATATGCAAATAGAAAAACAATAGGCTTACCTAGATGCACAGAAAAGAGCACACATATGTTAATAAGCAACCATGGGGTGCTTTAAACTAGTCCTGCCTCAGAGGAGGTCAGCTTACAGTCACACAACAGCTACTTCGGCCTCTGTCCTGGAAACAGCTTAGTACCCCTCATATTGATTTGTAATGACAGAACCTCTTTTCCTCCAGTATGCTAAAAAAGGACTTTTTAACTTCATGAATCTTTCACATTACAGAGCAATTATTAATGTAAGTCAGTTCATAATCTTCTGTGCTTACACTAAGTCAGAAAGGTATATTTAAATTTTCCTGTGACCTCTTCCGTTCTGTCCTTGCAGAGTTCAGGCTTACAGCACATCCTGCTCATTTGGACCTTCTTTCTGTTTCTTGGCCTTTAACGTTCAAATAATTTTCCCCTGAGCCTTCCCCTTTTAGGGCACCCTAGGAATGCCCTGCCATTTGGTTCTAAGCTCACTTGACATTTTGATTATAGCTGTTGTCTTAAAATTCATTTTGCCAAATTGATCTGGACTACTTCCAAACCAGTTCCTGTCATTTTCATGCACTGATGCTGCTGTCTGAAGTGCCTCTAATGGCATCTTGCAACTCATACTCCTTCTTTCTCCTTGTCCTCCCAGCTGGTTTTCAACATTCTTGCTCAGTGTTTTCCTACACTGGATGTCCTTTCCATATTTTTAACCCATTTGTCTTTTGGTTGAACATCTATAAGCATTTCTTTATTATTTTTTTCTGAGGACTACTTTCTTCATTATGCACTGCATTCCCCAAACATCCTACACATTCCCAGTTTTTTTTTGTTGTTGTTGTTTTTTGAGGGTGGGGGGCAGGATGATCTCAAGTAATGATAATGGGTAAAGACTTCCCATTTTTATCCCAAACATTTGCAGTTCACATTTTTGGCTTCTTCTGTCTCATCTGCTGTTCAAGATTGCATGGATTTGGTCATATGGATTTGATCGTATGGATTTAATTTCTAGATCTATGTTCTTCTGTTTTAGCAGTTTCCTGTTCTTATTGATGTCAACACGATCACTCTGCTGCTGGTACGTACAACAGCAGGACTGTTTGGTCTCCTGTCTCTCTCTTAACCATGATCCATGCTTGTAAGTTTTGCCAGCTGAACTATCACAATTAAAATATGTGGAAAAAAATTGCACACTGCACAAAACTGTACAGTACATACATTCATAAGATAAGTAAAATAGCCAGTGACTATGAAGTGCAGCAAAGTTCTAGTGTGCGTTGGCTGGGAGTGCTTCCCAGAAAAGCTCTACTGTTGTATATTTACTGGCAAATTTGGTACTGACATGCATTTTGTCTTAATATTTCTAAGTCTGATGTTTTGTTTTATGTTCCCCCATCCAAAAAATTCTTGTTTTGGCTATCATCTCCCACGTAGAACTCTCTTACTGGTTCCTGCAAAATTATAATTTTTCATGGTGGTTCTGTTTTTGATGCTATTCTTCAGATTTTGCTTCTGTTGAACCGAATTCAATAATGTCGTAGAAAGTTTTTATTTAGTGGACCAGTGTACTGAAAGCCATGACTGATAAAAAAGTCAATCCCACTCAAAGCAGTAGCCCAACAGAGCACTGCTGTTGCTCCATCCCCCCATGCTTTGTGTGGTCCCTGTCTTGTTTCCCTTGCCAACCACCATGTATAAAATTAGTCAAAGAGAAAAACACAAACTCAACAACGCAGACATGAAAAGGACATGCCCAGACAGAAGAAAAGATTAGTGGGACAAACGCTGTGGAAGAGATCAAGCTGTTTTTACAGGCTCATCAGCCAACCTCAAGTTCAAAGGTCGCTGCTTCTGTAACCATCATCACAGGGGTATTGGTCACCAAACAAACGCTACATTAAGATTGCCTTAGTGAAAATAGCAGTGGGCAATGTGAGGATGAACAGTCCCTCTGCTCAGTAAGTGGCACATTCTTCTTCCTGAGAAACTTGCTTAAAGAATTAAGTTGTCTTAAAAAATGCTAGAATATGTGCTTCACAATCTGATTTTGGGGATTTTTTCACAATTTCTACAATTGAACTAACATTGAGATAAGAATCAAACTTGATAGTAATCATTGTGAATCAGATTTGCCACATATTCAAAAAAAAGCTTGCATAAAGCTGCAGTATGTTGTGTTTTTATTTGTCAGTTTCTTTTATCAGAAGTAATACAAAACATTCCTCTACCATGAAAAAAACCAAACAACACCCCCACCATTGCTACTCCTTTTGATTTGTGAAAATAGAACACATATGTCACCTAAGAAACATCCATCTATTTCATTATGTCCAACATAAAAGTCAGGTTCAGAGAAACTTTCTCGAGCTGGAGAAATATCTAAATTCGGGTAATGCCTCTATAACTGTAAATTCTATTTACAGACCAGAACTCTGATGTATGACCTAGGTATTTATATTACTTCATAGGTTTATTTTTGAGGTAAGGTAGCCTAATGTCTAATACTTCGCCAAGGGATGCAAGGGCTATGACTATGTCAATAAAATAACAGACCCAGGCACTTCAGTGCTATCCTGTGAACCTCAGTTCTGCTTAAAAACATGTCACGCTCCTTGGATCACTTTCTGCTACACACCAACAAACTCTGCTAATGCTTGAGCACTGTCCAGGAAATAGCATGGTTCATGGATCTTTCCAAACAGGTCATAAAGACTGGCTGATAAGACAGCTTAGCTGTGGGGATGTGCTCTGTTCCATGGCACTCCGACTTAGACACTGGAAATAGACCTCGGACATTTTATTATCTAACATATTTGCAACTAAATTTCTAACTTTGACATTTTAGTTTGGCCTCTTAGGTGACTTTGCACAGAGCAATTCACTTGTTTAACCCTCCTTTTGGTTCCCTAAGGCTCGTAAGTAATACTGGCATATCGAGATCCCCTGATTACAATCACAGAAAAAAAAGGTAGAAGGTGGATTCATTTTAACATGACTTATGAAATTAGGAAACTTTTTGCTTTATAGCATCAAAGGAAAAATTTTCTACTCGCTTCCACTTTAAAATTGTATTTCAAAATGCTGTTTAAAATTGTCTCCTCTCCAATGTTATTTTATTTATTTTAGTAGGTGAGATATGACAGCTCTGGCTTTTGGTTTGAAATGGGAAGGAGGAGTATTTGATAAATAGCAGTGAAGGCAGGAAATCAGCTTCTGGTTTCTATTATCCGTTTTCATTTTTTTGAAGTTTTTGTTGTCAGTATTTCTATGACTAAACAAAAGCATTTCATAATAGTGAAAAAAATTAGTGACAGTGCTTCCACAGTAATTAAAATGTTGTAAATTTTACAGCTTCATCTGCTGGTAGTATTGGGGAGAAGAACCTTTCTCCCAAATAAATGGCAAAATGCTTTGCTTCTGGAGTGAGGTCATCTGCTTAAGATCAACACCACCACTGGGAATTCAAAAGAGTCACAGATGTAGCATTTAGGTGACGTAGAAGTTGCCTAATTAGAGAAACAAAAGTTACATGCATGCACCCAACAGCCTTCCCTTTGCTCTCTTCTGGAGAAGACATATAAAAGAAAATGCCTAATCTCTACTAACTCACATGAATCCATCCATGAAAAAAATGCAAACCCATGCTAAGCCTCATCGGATGACTGAGACACCAGACTACGGAGGGAAGAATAATATCTTCTTAATCAGTGCAAAGAATTGCATGAAAAACAGCGTGGTATGTACAAATATCCTTTACTAAAAAGGTTCATTAAACTTGATATATACAAAAGCTGATGTATTCTATATTCGTCCTTTAAATAAATGTAAGTAATTGCATTCTAATTTTGTGACTGTCTGAATTTCATGCTATTAACTGTTTTATGTCACAAGAGTAATATAGATAGAACATAAAAATTTCTTCAACTGAAATCTTGAGAAGCCAGGTATGGTTTTAACTGATCTTTGCAATGGAAGGACACTTCAGAAACATGCTCCATTGTGCATACCTTTGTGTCTCATTCCAGCAACTCTTTTACTGAAAAGTCTGTCAGTTGACAATCATAATATCAATTGAAATGCCAACTGAATTTGAGACAGAACTAGAGTCTCAGAAATGTTAAATTTACAGCTAAAGGTAAGAAGAAGAAAGGAGAAAAAATATGTTGGGGATGGAGCAAAAGGTGAAGCAATTCAGGCTTTGAGGAAAAAGAAAAAAATTGCCTGATTTTACCGACTGCTTAAGCATTGCAGAATTCTGCAACTTTCCAGCTTGGAGTTTGTAAGCTTTAGACCTACATAATTGCACTTGTAGAGATATATGTCCTTGCACCTTGTTCTCACTCCCTCTTTAGTAGTTCACACAGACTATTAAGAATTTGTTAACTTACTTAACTTTATAATTTGAATTGAGGCATATTTTAGGGCTCAAAACTTAGGTTTAGATTTGATAAACCTAATTCTATTTTTTTACATATAAGTTCTTTTATTTATGAGATAGATAAATAAATAATTTTATTTATTTATTAATTTTCCTATTCCAAATTTTTTTTTGATGGAAAGATGTACAGGACACTTTGACAATATGTATTTTGTTGGGTTTGTTTTGTTAATTTTCAGAAAACAGCAAGCCATTCATTTTTCATTCCTGAAATGAAAATTTAATCCTAATAACTGATTAATATTGCCACAGAAAAAAAAAAAAAATGCATAGGAACAGCCACACATCTGTTAGCAATAGAAAAATAGAGGGCACATATAACTCCAGTTGTAAGGAGGCTTCTATGCTCAATAGAAGTGGGAGCCTTAAGAAACTATTTCATTTCCTCCCCAAGACTTAAATAATTAAGCCTATGTCAATCTGGCATATGCTTGCCCTACTTTTTTTTTTTTTTTGAATGGCTAGTAATGGAGATTTGAAAATACCACCAGACAGTCTATTTTGTTATTTAACAGCATGAGAATTTTTTTACTTTACTTATTGCTTGATTTTGTTCTTGCTGCATGACTTTTGGTCCTTTTGACTGTGAAGGCAGAAGATTGATTTTTCCTATCTCTTTGCAGTGTCCTGTATCTGCACATATATACACAAGTATTCTCATATATAAATAAATATAAGTGTATATAAATATACATATATGCTTCCCTCCTCCCTTCTCCATTTACTTCATAAGCCTTTCTCTTGGCTTAAGATAAGCCAGGTCATTCAATATTTCCTTTCAAAGTAGTCCTGATTTTTAGATTTATGATTGTTTTTGTCTCCTCTGTCCAATATTTTGCTTGACATAAATGCCCAATACTCTGCTCAGTATTCCATCTGGAGCCTTGCCGACTCCAAACAGGACTGTTTTGTACTTTTAACTTACTCGTCACATTCTCAAACGATGTCTGCATTTCTTGCCACAGACTAATACTTTTGGCACACGTTCAGGTTAGGATCCCCTATGGCCTTCAATTTTTTTTCTATAATCTATTCTATTTCTATTATTAACTATTATTAACTGTTCTGTTACTAACAATTTTGTTTTATTCTTTATTTGCACAGCTGATTACCAATTCTTTATTTGTTGTCTTTTGCACCTGTTCATACATTTCCTCCCTAATTGCTCCTTAGTTTTTCCTCTACTTATCATGAACATTTTGAATTATAATCTTTCCCTCCACAGCACTATCATGTTTCTGTCACCTGAAAATATGATCAAATATTAAGGAAACCATTGATATGCATTAGACTGAGGACAAAACCTGCACAGCCTCACTCAATATATTTTTCTATTTTGAAGTGAATTTATAGCTGCTCTTCAAGCAGGATAACCTGGAAATTTCGGTACAAATTTTAATTTAATTCCATGCAGTGCATGTGCCTCTATTTTGCTAATGAGACTGTAACATGGAGAGCATAAAATCAAAATGTCTGCTGCTTCTCTCTTGTTATGAAGGAGCTCCTGGCAGTTTTTCAATTTCTTCTAGTGCACTGTGCCAGTGGTCTCTCACACATGTGCAGATGTCTCACTCTTCTCAGTAGCCTCTAATCTCTCTTTTTTTTGGATCCTAGGATATGATCCTTCCTCCTGGCTACTCATACTGACTGTCCCAACTGCCAGCTCATTGTTGAACTTTTCTCATTAAGAACCTCAGCCCATTGAGAGTTGTGTGTTGACCATTGCCAGGATATGGGCGGGCCAGTGGCAGGAATCACCCAAAGTCATGGAACAACAGGGAATTGTATGTGGCAAGGCTGAAAATACTTAATTTGTCATCTTTCAGTTTAGGAAAAGATGAAAGATCTTGAAAAAGTGTGTTTTCACAGACTAGAAAACAAGTTAATGTAGTTAAAATGGCATTTTTAAATAGTGGCGGATGCAGAAATATTTGCCTGACTGTTCATGCATCCTGAAGTAATTAATGAGGAGTGAACTTCCCTGCTTCTATTTAGCTGATTGGAATATCAGCTTTGAAGCTCAGTGATGGCATGTTGCTGTTGGCATTTACTATTTAGACACTGTTCATAGAATGAGGGCCAAAAATGGGATTTAAACCCCTTTGGCTTGGAAACTAAGGAGTCTAAGTGAGAAAAAGAGCAAAGGAAATTATAAAAAAAGATTAGAGAAAAAAAAGAAGCAAAGATTTAAAACAACAGTGGGCAGAGGAGGTTCAATTTTTTTTTTTTCAGAGAGTAACAAATGTGACAAGAAAACATTTGGACAATTAAATAAAAGTCTGTCTGGGATCACTATGCCAGTGCTCTACTGACGTCAGTGGGTGTTGTGGCCCCTGCACTGCAGACAGTACATAGCCCTGAATTTATACCTCCTGCTACAAATAATCGTATTTTGATACTGTCAAAGCCAATAAGCATGCAAAACTTGTAAACCAGCCGTAACAGAACCAGGGAAACTGACTTTTAAATTAAGATGATTAAAAACAAATGGCCATTCTTCTCACCTGCTGCTTTTAAGCCTGTAAGGTCAACCTGGGTCGTGCTCTCAGGCTGTGCTCTGAGTGTTTTATGATTGAAGCTGAAATTCCCGCATGGACACTTGACTCCAGAAGGGGGAGCTTCAGCAGGCACAATTACAGTAAAGTCAATTTGCAATGAAATATTTAAATAGTTGCTTTCTTACAAATAGATTTGAGAGTTTTGGACAGGGTGACAGCACAATTTGATCTGATCAGAACATGGGTAAATGCTTTAAATGTTTTCTGTCACCAAGCTCTATTGATAATAATTATTATTTTTCTTTAAATATAAAAACAATGGCAAATAAATAAAATACTATATTTTCTTAAAAAAAAAAACACCTTTAAAGGTAGTCACATGTTTATGTAAATTAGATCTAAAACTGCAATTTCTTACATTCTAATAGCTTTCTGTGTGAGTGCCTGAAAATAAACAAACTGGCTGCTTTCCATTCATACCAGGCAAGGAAAAAATACACGCCTTTTCATTTATTGGTAGCTTAAATAATGAATAGGGACTAGAAGTTGAGGTAGCAGCTAGGGCATTTTATTAATTTGGATTTCTTGTGAGGCCGGTATAAATACACTGTTATTAGGAACAAACTAACAATACACCTGCAGATGTATTTACGTGTTTTTATGTGCAGAAGTGTGCTGAATCTGAAAGAAAAGAGTTTGAAGACAGAAGAGAGAGAAGTTACACTTATAATTAAGCCCTTGGTGAAATCCAGTAACAGGTTTCTGAGGGCAGAGTGCTGATTAAGAATACAGGAATCAAGACAACAAGTAGCAAATCACTTGTGCCAACACCAAAACATTTTGAGTTTCTACATGTTTGCCTTAGGGTACAGATTGTCCAATAGCTTTCAGAATAACAAGACAACTCAAATGTACGGAAGTCTGTTCTTAGATATTTTGCACAGATCCTCCAACTTCCTTGGAGAGTTTGAAAAGCTGGCAATGGGTACCTTCAGAACTCTCTTCCTCTGAAGCCACAACAATGACTCAGTATGTTCTGGGTGTGTCCCTCTCAGTTTGGATGGTTTAAATATTTACTACCTCAGTTAAAGGATTTTTGAAAATTATATCCTAGAGAGCCTTAGGAAACAGAAAGTCCAGACATTTATCTTAAGTTTCATCTGTCCTGGCCACTAGTTCATAACAGTTAAATAGGTAGTTTTTCAGTTATCACATATATTTGAGTATTTACCAGGGTTGACCAGATAGGCTTCAGATCTTTTTTTCACCCCAAGTAAATAAAGAAAAAAATAACATAAAAGTTATTGATAGAGAATATTTAGAAGAAGGTTATAGTATCATACACACTGTGACCTGTTTCAAGGTTTTCAGTCCTTTAAACTTGAGATGGACTGCAGTAGCCAGAAAGTATTCAAACTCAGGCATTGATATGATTTCCACTATATACAATGGTTTAATTTACAATTCTTTCAATTCCATTTTTATATGTATTGAAATTTGGCAATAAGTTAAAGAGTGTCACTTTCCAAGGTATTACTTCAAATCACATCAGATCATTTTGGGATATACTACGAAAAATTAGAAAATTATAACTACTTAAAGTAGAATTTAACAAAGAAATCATGGCTTGAGGGATCAAAAAATGCCTTTATAAACTAGATAGGGTACACTTACAAATCTGGAAAAGATAATTCTTGTCAAAGGGAAACATGAAATGGTTTTGGTTTTAGATCTCTTTCTATCCTCCTTGTACCCATGCATTACGTATCCAACATAAAGGACATCAAAGTTGGTGTTATTTTTTTCTGTTGGTTTGAATTGACTTTAGAACACATTTTCCTTTCCACATCCAATGTATCTACATCTGTAGTTTATTTGCTGTTATGATAAAAACATATCCTTAACTTTCTGCTTCAGTTTCCAGATTTTTCATACTTTTTGCATAATGAACTTAAGCCTCTGGGAAGTAAACTTCTTTTCTTAGTTATTTTTTCATGAACTGCTTAGATATATTCATTGTCCCTTGGGGTTCCCAAATTGCACATTTTATATTCACCTGCATATTAAGAGGCCATTAATATTATCTATTTGCTCCAAGTGAAACGAGTAGCTCATGTTTGGCTTTCAGTAAGAGATCCATTCAAAGACATCAGAGAACACTGAAGCTGTGACTTTCCCTGCTAGTTTGTTCTCTTAGTGCAACATAGACTCTTAAAATGTGCCTACCTTCCATGCCTCTTTATTGTAATTTCATAAAATATCTAAATAGGCACTCTCCAACTTTTAGGAAAAAAAAATATTCTGGGAATAGGTCAAGGATTGAATGAGTAATCCAAAGATCAGCCTAAGAAGCATGGCTCAGACACACATCACAATTTCAGAGTTCTTCAGATTCTATGTAGTATATCCCAGGGTTTTACTCACTAATGATGCCAATGCTTAAAACCATGTAACAAGATAAGAATTTTCTCAATCATCCCCTATTAAAGGCATAATTTTTGTCAGAGTTGTGCCCTTTTTAAATATGTGGTAATTTTCAAAATCCAAGTTAAGCATTTTACTTCTTTGAGGAAGTTCAGGGAAATATAGATTCAAAGTGGAAAAAAAGATCACACTGATTTAAGCACCTAAACTTTAGTGTGATTCAGAACCCAAACTTACACACGACTGTGTTCTTTTCCTAATTTTGCAATTTATATTATCGCAAAATATCACATTTATTGTCAGTGTGAAACAACTCTGCCTATTTTTTCAGGACTTTTAAATTTATTAATTTGGAAAATCACCTATGAAAATGATCAAAAATATAAACATCAACTTTTAATGACACTGTATTTTCCAGTCACTGATGCATTCCACAAACCATTTCAAGTTGTCAAATTGAAAATAAAGTTGAAAAGAAAGGATGGTATTTGGAAGAAGGAGGGCAGGAGTTTTTATCAGGCTTAGAATATAAATTTGATTGCCTGTTATGTCAAAGACTGCAAAATTATTCTGTGATACATTCATCAGAAGCATGTGACAAATATACTTTCATTGATCTTAAAATCATACCAAAAATCAGTAATCATCAAGCATTCTTCCAAACTCATTTCCCAAAATCAAAAAGCTGATATTTTAAGCACATCTCACACAGGCGCAATGTGCAGGCTCGTACACACTGTCTCTCGCTCCTTTAGGCTTGAAGAGTTATTTGGTTTTCAAATTACTTTTTGTCTACTTTATTTTTTGCACAGTGGTGAAGTTAAATTAGGTGTTTCAGAAACATGTATGAAATACACATTTTCCCAGAATATATATTTCTGGAAACTTAACACAAATTGCAAACTTTTTGTCCCTTTCTTGCTTTGTCCATACTCTGGCCTGTCAAACATTCACAGTTTGTAGTTAAAAGACCCTGTTCAGCACACAAGACACTTAAATTGTAGGATTGTTGTACTCTATCAGTCCATCTGAGATCAGAAATCTGGGAATAATCCTGCGTTGGGTTTGTTTGCCTGATTGGTCATACGACATTACCAGAGGGAAACAAGACTTCAAGCATAGTCAACTATTGCCACCTATACTACTAACAATAATAACCTTTGACCTGTGTTAAGAGATAGCCTTTTCTCAAACGCTGAGCATACATCCAAAATTGTGAATATGCTGCCAGTTTTGTCCCAGGAAAAGGACTGATCCCTCTCACTAATACATGGGGACTTGATGAAACAGTGAAAAAAGGGAGGCCTGGGTGGTTTAACGTTTTTGATGATGACCAACAGGCAAGGAATGAATGTCTGCACGTGAAATCCTACTCCCTATAATTAATCTGAAATAGCTGTCTAAAAATCACCTTAATATCCTGGAAAATATAGTATGCTGTGGCACAAGTGTTTAGCCAAGGAATCTATAAAAAAATCTTAGAAAAATCTGCTGAAAGCATTCAGAGCTACGGATTAGTGCAAGTTTGTTAATGAACAGCTCCCACTACTGCTCTAGTCCTTTGTATCAAGTCTACTCAGTATAATTCAGGTAACCCTCAGTCAGAACTTTTTGGACAACCTGCTTTACAGAAAATAGGTTGAAATAAAAGCAACAGAAATTTTTCAGAGTGTGACATGATTTTCCCTTCCAACATATCCTACATCTCAAAATCTTGCATCAATTCCCTTAAATTGAACAATATTTCTGCTGCCTGAAAACTGTTCAAAAAGCCTTTGAAATGGAAATTATGTTTTCTGGAAGGACAGTTTAGGTTAAAAGGCACAAAACTGGCTAATAAATAACAGAAAGCAAAAAGTCGGATAAAGGTGGAACACCAAGGGTCTTAGACTTGAAGACAATAGAAAGTGAACATAAAAGGCGTGAAAATGTCAGCCTTCTACAGCCACTTTACATTTTCTGAAAATGTCAGCCTTTTACAGCCACTTTACACTCTCTTTTCACTGTTGCAAAATAACTGATTTATTACAGGACAATGGTAAGTTGAACTTATAAAGCAATATGGAAAACAGCCCTGAAAATTGGTTGGATCTAATTCACTTTCCCTAATACTGATTTTTTTTTTTTTTTTATATTTGCTTAAACAGTTGAAAAGCCTTTAGAGAAGGACTTAATTTTCAGGGGTTTAGAAACATTTAGACAACATACACGTCAATATTTCTGGAGCAGAACATTTTTGATCCTTTCATTGAGAAATAAAATGTTAAGCTTACATCATGTAAAAAAGACCTACATTGCAACTAAAGGCTGATTTTATGAAAATGAAACTTTCAATAAATCTGAAACTAATTCAAATAATATCATAAAAAAACACGTTATGCAGATTCATAGCTGAACAAGATCCAGCAATTTTCTTATAATTTTATTTTTGCTAGGAAATTCAGACTAATCAGACACTTTATATGTTAACAAACACGCAGGCGTGCACGGAGTTGGATTTACTATTTCTTTGATTCATACTTCCTAATTTTTTCAAGGACAGTATATGGAGCATGACTGATAAGTGTGCAATTGCACTCTCAAAGAAGTTACTGTGACAATAATAAATGGGGAGAGGAGAGGAGAGGAGAGGAGAGGAGAGGAGAGGAGAGGAGGAAAAACATCTTAATTCTGCTGGATGACAGGAAATGGTCTTGAACACCCTTGCTTTGTTATTTCTGAGCTCCACTGGAAGTACAACAGTTACAACAATGTTACTCAACCCCACAAGGGCCAAGTGTATCAATTTACTGTTTCCACAGCTGCAGGGTATTAAGTGCTGACTGCACCCAGTTCTGTGGTCATCACGATGTATTTAACCATACACCAAGTCAAGCATCAGATCTACTGACAAAGAGCCTCTTTTTCCTACAGGTTGTTGGATGACAATTAGTACACATCCTCTTGCTCTGCTATCTCCCCATCAACCATAAATTCCTCTTATTGACCATCACTAGTCCCTCTTAGGCTTCTTTCTCTCATTCACACCTAAACACAGTCACACACGCATGAAAGGCAATTTACTATTGGGAGACCTTGGTAAGCTTTCCTTTTGTAGTTTTTTTCCTAAAGGTTCTTTCGTCTGAAACCTTCCAAATTTTGATCGGCAGTGAGGGCGAAGGAAAATGTTTATGTAGAAATGCTGAGCTCTAAATAGGCATTAATGAATAATGGAGGAAGGGATTGATATACATTCTTAACCATTCTCAGTCTGACTGAGAAATTGCTGAAAAGTTATTCTGAGTTTTAGGTTTCTTCTTCATTATAAATTGCTGGAAGGGCCAAAAGCCATACTTTCAATTATTAGCAGCAATTAAGGTTGTTCATTTGATACCCAATTACTTTGGTACTCAGGAAACCCTATTCATTCTGGGCAGTTCAGTGTGAAAACCTGACAAAAATATAAAGAAAGTTGGGATTGTCATTTTCCAGCAGTTTTTCAGACTTTGTAGCACCATGTGAATATACCTACAGCACTAGGATTAGGGCTCAATATTCACAGTTTGCCTTCTTCTGTGTTCCTTAATGTATTAATAAGGAAGCATACACTCAGTTGTTTGTAGCTCACTTTTTTCAGTTAATGGTTTGCCTTACGTGATTTGATCAATTCCCAACATCCTTCCCTTGAAGAATTTCTGCCTTCCCTTTAAGAATTTCTGGCAAATAGCACAGAGGATATTGGGGCACTTTTGCAGCTTGTTGTTACCATGCCACCAGACTAGTGGAACTATCGGAGAAAATTGACCGTATTGAAATTATTGCACAAGACTGACTTGTTACAAAATTTCAGGTGCTCTTTGAAAACCTGAGTCCATGAAAAAGCCACATTTGTTTTCCACTTGATTTTCTATTTCATTATCAACCGTGTGTTTTAATCTATAAAAAAAAAGGCAGTCTTTAGAACAGAAACACAAGCAAGAGTTACCCACAAAGTGAATTCCTGTGAGTCTTTTTATTTAGGAGCCCTCATTCATGTTTTATGGTCCTGATGGAAGGTATTTGTCTAAATGAAGAAATATATTCTAGCATGAGAAAGGAATTCAAATGAGGGGCATCTGTATTTGCCAGTTTGGTGAATGTACATGAAATTCCTAAGTTTTTTAGGGAGTACTCACATCACAAAATATCAGTGCATATTGAAGCTGCTGCAACTATCAGTATTGTGACACCTGCATCACAGATGAATGGTATTAAAGGAGGGGTTAATAGTAGCCATCATCCAACTGTGTGAACAATATTTGCACTAGGAAAAATGACCATTTGGAACAGATTGGTTGGCAGAAAAGAAATTTTCTTGGGTAAGATGGGCATAGAAGAATGTAGCTAAGTGAAATAATGGCAAGTTTTTGACAGAAGTGAAGGTGATAGGACCATAGTGTGCTTTCAGAAGGGCAGTCTGACTTGACTGCAAGACAAGCCAAAGAAAACATATTTGTCCTGTAAAGCTGTATATAAGTGTCAATGTTTTGAAGATGAGTCAACATATGTAAAAATGGGAATAATAAATTATGACTACCTGACTCCGTACACTAAACAAAGCAGCCTAGAATTTAAGGAAAGAGTTGGTGAAAAAAATATGTGTAAATTAGTATTTTACCTATGTATTAGTTTTTGGTTTACATAAAACTACATTGGTTTAGACCTTTGTGTGGTGTGTGTGTATATGAGGAATTCTGGCTGTCATATGGCCTTGGGTATTCAGATGGAATATTCATAATGGTGTGGCTCTGGGAAAGGTTTATTTAGCTTATTTGGAGGCCTGGGTAAAGAAGAAAATGCTGTGATAGGCAGGGGTGTCTCAGATGGTAAGATTACATCTCCTTTTCTACAGAAGTCTCATAGACAAACTGTCCACAGAAGGGGTGTTGTAGCAAACAGGAGCAGAATCTGCATAGGCTGAAGGAAACAGAATCACCTGAGATGCAGAAAAGGGACAGCCATACATACAACTGTGACGGACACAGATTGTGTCCTGGCTGTGTCCTGAAAAGTGTGTCTTACTAATAGTTCTCTAGGAAAAAGAAAGGTGTAGAAATTGCATAGAAAGGAATAGAAATTGGGGAAACAGACAAATAAAATTTTGATGGCTCTTGAGGGTGCTGGGGTTATAAGATATGGTATCAGACATTGAGATTTCAGTGGCATGGAATGTTTAGAAAAATCCCCTATTCAACTCATAGAATGGCTGCCAGGGACTTTTTGGGATTGCTTTCCTCTGGATCTCTGGATACTGCCTAACAGGCTCAATAGTCTGATATCTTATATATCAAATGTTCCAGGATTCCCAGTTTCATCAATCAGGACTTCATAAACTGAATGACTAGTCAGGCAAGGCAAGAAGATTTTCCTCATGCAGAATTGAAGAAATAATGTCTCACAATGTTTTTTGAATAACTGGAAACGATGTCTGCTCTTCCTGGATGAGGAAGAACTCATGGGGAGACCTTTGCAACTTTGTAGGAGTCTCTGTTAAGTGAGTTCGATTCATCTGCCTGTGGGATTGGATTTCCATCCATTTGAAACCCATTGAAGGGCCAGGGTCAATTCTCAACAGTGTTGGCTCAGATTTCCCTAGGAAAAGGGAAGAAAGGACCATTTGAATCAATAGCTATGTCTGCACAGTTGTTAATGGAACAGCCATTTATTACTTTGTGCCAGGAAGCCATCCCTGCCACTCAATTTTGATCACTTACAGAGGTGGATAGCCAGAATTGTCCCCAGCAACCCTTTGGCCCATGTCATGTTTCACTCTTCCAGGCAGTGTTGGGCACAGTACAGGAGTTAGGACAGCCCACTAGCTGCTCCTAGTAGGGAGTTTGGAAGCAGCTGCACTATTCTAGAAGACAGGAAAACTTAGCAGTATAGACATAGGGCATTTCATGTCAGCTAACATCAGTGCTAAAGACTGTTCCTGGCCTTGTTAGACTTCTTACCCTGTTACATACTACCTCTAATTTCACTCCCTCTTTTTTTTTTTTTTTTTTTTTTAGAAGTAATAAAAGCCCCCAACAAAATGCCATCAACCAATGAAACAAAGCCTGATTGACTGATGCAGGATTTTTCAAATTAGCATTGTCTAGCAGCTACTGCTTCAGCTGTCTTTTCACAGCTCTCCCAAGAGGAAAAGAAAATAAGACTGGCCTTTGCCACACTTGTGAAATTGAGAGGGATGATAAGAACAGAGCTGATCAAACCAACATTTCTGGTTGCTCTCAGAATGTAACTGCTGTGATGCTTACTTTAAAATGGGCTTCTCATCCATTCCTTCTTAACAAAATTCAGAGTATCTGAGCCCTGCAATGAAATGCATTTTTCATCAGATATACCATCTAAACAGTATCTGGAGCAGAGAGAGATCTCAGCACTTCCAGTCCTAATTAACCTGTGGGTTTTCTCTTGTGGCATGACTCCAGTCTATTAAATCTTGCATTTCTTGCTGCAAAGTAGCACAAGTTCAATGGAAAATGTAGAAAGTGTCTTTCTCTTCCAGAATATTGTATCTCAGCATCTAGGGAAAGCTTCTGGAAGGTGGATGAAGTAGATTTGAATTCCCTCCATCTGAAGTAAGAGCTGAATCCAGTTAATTTCCCAAACCCTTAAAGATAAAATATTTGTAACACAACTACATCCTTTGGTGATCTATCAGAAAAAATGTAGATTTTTAGAAACCTCTATCTTGCTATTATCCATGGAGATGGCTTTCATAAAGAAATCCCTAATTTCTGGTTTCCAGTGGATGGAGGCAGGAGAGATGGACTGTATTTTATATGCATACAGTGTAGAATTCCAGAGATTTAACAACTTAAATGTCAAACATGAACATATGGCAACTTTAGATGCTAACAGTTACAGGGATGTTTGGGAAGAAGGGGATGGGGGGAACAGGAGAATATTTGTCAGACAAGATTGAAGATAGATAACTTAAATCCACTTTTGCCCAGTTATTAAATGTCTGTGAGCCTTTTATTTATGCTGGTAGATTCATGTCAGAGCACAGGCACAGACACTGAAAACCCGATCATTCATATTCCTAAAATGATACTATAGTCTCTGGCACAATATCACTCTCTTCCAACTAGTGTGCTTGAAAATAATTCTCAGGCATGCATTGGAAATTAGCACAGAGTGGGAATCATTCCCAACAGGCAGTTTGAATGTTGTTAGCTTGTTTTTGATGGCAAGAGAGCTTAATAGTAAGGATGTGCCAGTTGGCTTCACTGTCAAAGAAAGCCCTAGGCTCTGTTTAGTTTACTAGTGTAGATATAGTCCTATTGGTTCTAACATCTAAATCTAACCGGAATCTTTTTTTATTTTGCAGAGAAGGTGGAGGCTGTTTTGGGATGCTGCCCCTTGTGATTTGAAATTGATCTTGCAAACACCTATTCATATAAATTGTTGTAACTCAAACAGCTCCACTGATCTTAAAAAGCTGCCTATAAAATCAGAACAAACATTTGTGAGTGAGGTTTGCAAAATCAGCATGTGGTGGGACAGGTGCAAAATAGAAACTTAGAATCTGATTCCTTTGCGGTAGCGCATTTTCTACTTCCAGAGAAACAAAAATCATAAACAACACAGCAATTGTCTTGTGGTGACTTTATGATGTGTATCCCCTACTGATGTTCTATGCCCAGAAATTCTTTCTGTGCCTTTCTGTGCCTTTAAACTGAGCCCAGGAAGGGGGAGAGAAAAAAACCGAGTGAACTTTTCAAAGCAGTTGTTCGAGGAAACAGATACACACTCCTCTGCTTCTGCAGAAGAGCAGAGGAAGCAGCACCCTTCTTGCTTTTCAGCCAGCTTTCGGCTCATTTTTCTCCAGAGGGAGATGGAGAGTTGAACTTTGTTTTCCTGGGACTTCAGCTTTTCCCTTCTTCTCTTCTGGACTGTTTCAACAACATCAGAACACATCTGGAGAATTTTCCACAAAGCCCCAGAGGTGGGCCGATGCTGACCCAGCTCCGAGGAGGAGAGAGGGACACACCTACAGGACTCTGAAATCTTCCCAGGTTTCTCTCCACAGTGAGAGGTTTTATTATTCAGCATTATTATTCTTTTCCTGTGTGTTTGTTAAATAAATAGGGTTTTTTTCTTCATTTTCCTCCGAGGAAATTTTTTTTTCTTGAACCTGGTGAGGGAGGGGTGGTTGTAACCTGTCTTCTATCAGAGGATATTTTCTTCCAAATTTGTCCAAACCGGCCCAGCAATCTGTCTCACCTTTGAGTTGTTTGTCCATACATCAGTTGATTCTGTGGTCTTTCCCGAAATCCGTAGTGATAAGAATGTCATTTTATTTGTATCCCCTTACACCAAGCATGTGGTAAAAAACTAGTCCCCTAAAAATGCTACTTTTGTAAGAATAAGTACATTATTTTTCACTGTGCAGTAGTTATATGCTCAGTATGGTTTCTTCTTCTCATCCTTTCATCCTCAGGGAGGAAATTGAATGAAATTTCATATTGTTGTCTATTTCCCCATCAAGGAGTTTCTTCCTTGGAGAAAAAGGAACATTATGCAATTGTCTTTAATATTAAAAACTAAGAAACAAAGTGTTATTAATTATTTAGAAATTACTGGCTGTGATCATTATGCTAAATGACAATTATGGTTATTGTTTACGCCAAGAACTTTGAGTGAGGAAATAGAAGATCAAATTCCCCATGTAGCTTGAGCTGCACAAAAATAAAGGAAAAAGATAGACTCTGTACCACATTTTGGAAAGAAAGAAGCATTAACGGCCAGTTTTAAGAACCAAAGGGCTAAGAAATAAAATTGATTGGATAGTTCCCTCCCTTCTGCAACCATACCCAGGGACATCTATCACAACTCTCCATGCATCCCACGCTTTCGTCACATTCCACCACCTCTATTCCTTACATAGCCTCATGACCCATTTTACACCTCTCTTCACCTTCTTTTGTCATTTCTGGTACAGTTATAAGAGAGAGTGCAGCCATTGTCACAAATCATTTTCTACAGCTAGCTCTCACAGAGTCCTGAGGATGCATCTGCCATCCATCTCAGCAGAATAAAGTATAGGGGACTTAATTTCTTCCATTTAAAGAAATATTGTTTCATAGAAGTCTTGGCTGGAAGGAGTCTCTGGAGGTTGTCAAGCCCAGAACTTCTACTTTAGGTGGACCTATACCACCACTGGGTCATGTGTTTAGGTTATTTTTATATATTTGGCTTGTTTTGGTTAAGTCCTGCAAAAAACCAAGGACAGAAGGTTCCCCCTTATGCCTTGCTGGGTAACATGTGGCAGTGATGAACAACCTTTCTGGAGAAGTCTTCCTCCTCTCTAATGGGAATGTCCCTAGCCACAGTTTGTGGCCTTGTTATTTCTTCTGCCACTACCACCCTTAGAGGTGATGTGTGAACAGCTCAGCAGTCTCTGTTTGGCAGCCCTCATATGTGGTCTGGGAGACCCCAAACTGTTTCCAACCCCTCTACCCTCTCACTTTGCTCTTCTTCTTCTCCTTCACATCTGTTTGGTTTTTTATTGCTCATGTTACAGTGGACCACATGAGACTGTCTCACTTAGCCTCATCTACAAGTAATTCCTGATACTGTTCCCTTCACTCCTGTTAATAACAACAGTTCAGATTTCTTGTTAATGATACCTGATAATGCAATATCTTCTCTGATACCTACACAGCTTGCAGTTAAGTTTCTCACTTCATATACAAAAAAGGACATCAGCTTTGGGACATCTGTTATTTTTGTGCTGCTGATATCCTCTTGTATGGCCATCATCTGGCTTCACTGCCAGGATTTGTTGCAGTGCTATGCAGCTGGACTCTTTAGTCACTTTCAGTTGATGAGTGATGTCTTCTTGTTTGTTATGGGGCTTGATGAATTCTCCTCCCAGGATCTCTTGCCTCAGCAAAGTTGTTCCATGTGTCACTTCCATCTGTATCAAGTCTTTGCCTTTCTTTCCCCCTCTCCAATGTAATGCATGGCATAACTGTCTGATTTGTTTGCTCACAGAATCTCTGGAGCATATTGGGTTTTGTTAAAAGCTTGTGACTATGCAAAAAGGTGTGCTGTTTTCCCTACCCTGTGTGCTGGTTTTGCTTGAAATAGTTAATTTTTTTTCCAAGTAGCTGCTTCAGTGCTCTGTTTTGGCATTTAATTTGAGAATAATGTTGATAAAGCATTGATGTTTTTGCTTTTTCTCAGTAGTACTTACCCTAAGCCAAGGACTTTTCAGTTTCCCATGCTCTGCCAACAAGAAGGTGCACAAGAAGCTGGGAGTGAGCATGACCAAGACAGCTGACCTGAACTGGCCAAAAAGATATTCCATACCGTATGACATCAAGCTCAGCAGATAAGGATGGGGGAAGAAGAAGGAAGTAGGGGGACACTAAGAGTGATAATGTAGTGTTTGTCTTCCCAACTAACCGTTAGACATGATGGAGCTCTGTTTTCCCAGGAATAGCTGAACACCTGCCTTCCCATTCACCCATGGGAAGTGGTGAATGAATTCCTTGTTCTGCTTTGCTCGTGCATGCAGGTTTTGCTTTACCTTTAAATTGTCTTTATCTTAATCCACAAGTTTTCTCAGCTTTGCTCTTCTGATCCTCTTCCCCATCCCAACAGGGAGGGGAGGATGGCAAGGAAGTGAGTGAACTGCAACTAAGAAGTTGATATCTACGTTTAAACAATGACACCCTGGTTACTACCCTCTGAATCAAGTGAAACTGGATCCTGCAGGGAGGGAGGTGAGTCCCTCCTGGAGAAGATGCCTGTGCTCAACTCAGGGAGGTTCTAGAGTGTAAAGTGAGAAGAAAAAAAAAAAGGTTTCTAAAACCTGACAAATAGAGAAAATTCTGCCTGAAAAAGGACCAGCTTACTTCTAAGATAACCAAAGATTACAAAAAAAAAAAAAAAAAATCCAACAAATAAATTAACAAAACCCAGAACCATACAACCATCCCTTTTATAGTCACAGACCATTAGATGTCTTTGGCATATTCATTTGTGAAGAGAATGCAGCCAGATGGACTAAAAATTTTGGATGGCCCACTGTCCTGCCCAAATGCCTTATGGAACTATTCACCCAGCAAAACTGTCAGAATCCAGTTTCTCCACTGATGGAATGAAAATTGCTGGAGGAAATTCTTGGTGGAGGCTTGCTTCCTTACACATTTGTTACATTCTTCAGTCAGTACTAACATTTTCTTTCTAAAATAAATCAGGTTCTCCAAATTAATTGATTTCCATATCTAAAATCACAGCTTCTATTTTCTTCAACTCATTCGTCACAACCTCCTTCTGCCCCTATTTTTCTCTCCTCAGAGGACTTTGCCAATTTCTATTGAGAGGAAGGAGATAAAGTGTGAGTCTGTTCTCTTTCTTTTTTTTTCTTCTCATGCTCTCATGCTTCTCCAATGTTGAGGATGAGGAAGCTTCTGTCCTCCTCTCCTCCACAAAGTGGCCTAAAGAGTCTCATACCATCTCCTTCCCTCACAATGGGACACTTTTGAGCATTTTGACCTCTACTTCTTGTCTCACATTACAAAGAAGTTCTACATTTTTCCATTCTTGTAAAAAGAAAAAAATATGTTCAAACATACACTTGCATTTGCACCAGTCTTCTTATCCATTTCCTTTGAGGGTTTTTTAGTTCAAAGCTAATTTAATTCTCATTTCAATCAAAAACCTGTTCATGTGTGGCTGCTGTGAGCTGCAGTGTATAAAAACCCTATTACCTTTTTCATTTCCAATGGCAAATACCAGAACCAATCTCATTCCCTGCTCTGACTGCCACCAACAGTCATCCATCTTCAACAGTGCCATGCTTGTTTTCTTTAGTGTCCTCTTTTTCTCTGGTGACTCTGTCCTCTTCTAAGCCTCAGTTGCCATGTCCTGTAGAGGATGCCTCTTCATGCCTTATTCGCCTGTGTATGTTTCATGTATCTGCCAGGGGTCCTTTCTTCTTCATCATCCAAACGTGGTTAATCTTATCCATACTAATTCAACCAGAATACACCAATCTGCCACTTCACAGCAGACCAATTTCTTTCTGTCTAAGGCAAAATGTTGATGTGTTTCTCCAATAGTACTTGGTGATTATCTAGTCACCTCATCTAGCTCAGCACATCTAAACAAATCTTTTAAGGAAAATTGAAAGTGCTTTTGTTCTTCCTTCCTTACTGTCTATACCAGGGGAAATGTCTGTGTGTGTCATTCAAAATACCTAACTCAGTTATCGGTTACATTTAAATAGTGTGTCTTCCTTTTGTACACTACCTTTAGTATATAGCTTTTCCATTAATCTCTACTACCTCTAATATAATCCTTTTGGATGCTATTTGACTGATTTGAATCACCTATATGCAATATAGACATCTGCATCTGTGTTCTTTTTTTTGATTCCTCCTTATAGAGTGTAGAAAAATAGCTATTATAGAGTGGAAATTTTGCTAAAATAGACATCCAATCAATTTTTTTTACATTTTTTTCCCCAAAAGTTCCTGTATCTTGGAGAACTAGCTCCTATGTAAATATTCATGCTGCAGAAGTCTAAAATTAGCTGAAATCAATCTTGTCTGCTTTTTCCTTTCTCTCTTCAGCTTTGTAATTTCTTTCCTTTAGATCCTACTGAAGGCGAACTATCCCCACTTAGAGTCCATATGAAAATAGCATTCCAGGTTCATTTCCCCAGGGTGTAACTTTGACTATATCATTCATAATTATTCATTCATTCAATAACTACACCTTTCATCTGAAATCAAGTTTACACTACTTATCTTTCTCACTGTTTTTCATCTCTCAATTACTGTTCAGACTGACAGCCACATACGCCATTGCTGTAACTTCATATTGTTTACTTACGATATTTTGGAACAAACATATGACTAGTTCCTCCCAGGCTGTCCTGCATATT
The DNA here is from genome assembly GCA_013399195.1 of Dicrurus megarhynchus. Classification (NCBI taxonomy): domain Eukaryota; kingdom Metazoa; phylum Chordata; class Aves; order Passeriformes; family Dicruridae; genus Dicrurus; species Dicrurus megarhynchus. The sequence continues at coordinate 1,961,416 of VXAD01004809.1, forward strand.
TAAGGAAATATTTCCATATACATCTGCCATGCTGTAGAAATTAGATTTTTACAAAACCCCACCAAATGTCTTCTTTCCTGTGACACTTACAAGAAGCTTGTCAAGTGCTCGGCTTCTGAATCACTGAGGCCCGTGATCTGGATTTTCAACCACAGTTCTGTTTCGTTTTCTTCTTAGTCTCACTGTCATGAGAATAATATTTTTGAGCAAGGACTGTTTATGACTTGTATTTACACAGTACTTAGCATAAAGACATGTCAGACTAGGAATAAATATTCTAAATGCTAAAAAAGATTAAATAAATAATAATAAGAGCAATATCAGATATTTTTGTAACAAAACATTTGGTATTTTTAAGTCTCAAATGAACAGAATGTACCCTTTCTTTGTTACTTGGAGAATTCACTACAAATATATTTTTTATGTTGCTTCAGAGGAAGAAAACACTATTATTGTTCGGTAGCCATATGTGATAGTCAATTCTTGTAGAATAAGAAGGACAAGTCTGCATTTTCGACTGAATTTTGCACCTGTCTCTATTGGGAATGGCAAGCTATTTACAGTAATTCAGGAGCATTCCTACCAGATAACTTGGCAGTGACAGAACTGGATTATGTGTTACATTGTAGGCCACAAAGATAAAAGAAAATTCACCCCAGTAAATTTTTTTCCCATCAGCTCTAGTGTTCCCAGTTTGTATCTTTGACTTTAATACATTTGCTTTATGTAGCTTTTAATTTTTTAAATGTAGATGGTACTATTAATTCATATTTGTTTCATATTTGCATACGTTCTGCATTGAGTTAATTAAGTAAAAGCTGAATTTTAAGAAAAAAATCAGATTAATGGTATTGTGCAATTTCAGGTTAATTAAGGAAGATATACTGCTGTTTATATTTTTAATGTAATTAATATTTTTAAGGCTCTATTTTTTTTCTTTAATCTGTGTCATGAATAAGTTCATGTCTGATGGGTACTAATGAACAAAAAGCAATGTATGTAGTGTTATTACTTATATAATCAACAGTCAGGAGGACATTTATCTTAACCTAGTATTTGCCTTTTCTGTTTATTTCTATAATCTCCAGATATATACAGAAATAAATTTTCCCATCAAGTTTGTACAACCTAGAATGCAAAAAAACTGTCACTTTATGTCATTAAGTTCAGATCCACCTCATAGAGTTGAGACATGAATTTTCAGAGACTGAGTGCAGCAGAAAGAACATCACAAATTAGCCTAGCGAGCCAGTGCACATTTTTAATATGTATTTATTTCTGTAAATGTAAGTGCTGAGCAGCTGATTTCATTAAAATTATAGTGTATTACATTTAGGATCTCTATTTGCATATTTTCTGCAAGCTGAAGTATTAGTTTTTGAAGTGCCATTTTAGGCAATTTTTGCAGAGTGACAGATATAGATTTTCATTAGGATCACAGCAAGCTGTTGGCTAAGATTTTAACTCTAGAGAACGAGCCCCACTAGAACTACATAAAAATATGTTAAATTACTATCAGGGTTGTGAAAACATGAATTCCACAAGAAAAAGAAAATTAATATAGATATTCAAGGTTATGACCCCCTGAGATAGAGTTCTTGGAGAAAATAAATAAACCCCAAAAACCTCAAACCTTCAAAGTTGAAAACTGTTTAGTTTAAAAGGCAAAAAAGATCAGGAAACGTTTTATCTTGCTTTGATTTGATTGCACATTTATGGAAAAAAATGTCTTAGGAGGATGAAAAAAATAGAAAACAATCACCTGAAATACATGTGAGATTATGCTATGCTCTACTTTCTAAACTCATGAACCCCTGCTTTTCACTCAATGATATGACTTTTTGTTCTTTGCTACATTCATATATTCTCATTAGTCTCATAATCCAGGTGCATAGTTCTGTCTCAAGGGAGACCTCCACTCATGTTTTCTCTGCCCTCTGTTTTCAAATGGGGAAATGAGCATAATTGATAGCTGTGCTTAGTTCCCTTTGAAGCTCTTGAGTACAGAACCAAGCGAAAAAAAAGAACAACAACAAAAAAAAGTGGTTTGTACGTTTATGGGGGAAAGGAGACTGCAGAAGGACAAAGGAAGAAGGAAAGCTGGAAGATGAAGGAAAAATGGAAGAAAATCATGAGGGAACTGCAGCTGAAGATAAAATGCAATATAGTATCAGATTGCAAGAACAGAGGGACAGAAGTATGAGTGAGTTCCAAAAGTCACTTCCTCTAGAGATCTTGTGTCACAGATGCTGCTGCTGCTGCTGCAGAATAGGATTTAGACATCCATCAAAGGCCTGCTGTTGTCCTGGTGGGAAAATAAATAGTTCAACATATTGCTCATCTAAACCAAAGTTACCCTGTAAAGGCTTAGAAGGTTGGGAAACCTGGGACCCATGAAGGATTCTCTCCATTCTCTCACTCACTCAGTTCTCTGCCTCTCTCTTTTCTTCTCTCTGTCTCTTTATATCTATAAATGTCGAATATATACAAAATTATAAATAATATATATACACACCACATACAGCATACGAATAGGTTTAGGTAGGTTTAAGGGATGTGCGTGTATATTTACACACATATGTATCTATTATACGTATGTATAAAATGTATGTGCAAAATTCTTAAGCCTGACTGAAGTCAAGATAAATCTTATCTAAGAGCTGCCTGAATTCCAAAGTGACATTGCATGCAATAACTTCATGCACGTGTGCACACATAAACACATTGTACATTCACAGTTTTAATGTTCAAATGCAAAGTATAGGTCAATGTTATAAGTATTGATGATGTCTATCAGAACATTTCCAAAAGGTAAAAAAAAATCAACTCTTAAAGCTTTGGAATCCCAGTTGGATCGACAACCAGTGTAATTAACCAGTATAGCTATTCAACAGGATTTTTTAAATAGGCTTGGATGTGAGTTTTCTTCTCTTTTCTCTTTCTAGTGGGAAACAGAAGGATTAGACAGGCTTTGGACAGAATTGCTAGCAAACACAACAGATATGAGTTTTGTTCTTCCATCTTCATCTCAGAAAATCTGTAGCTAAGACACAACTGAGAATTATAAGGAGAATAATCTTTGTTTATTAATCTGATGGGCATGGCATGAAAAAACAGGAATCAAAGCCGAGTTCTCACTTTAACATTACCATTGTTGGATTCTCTTGGAACAAATTAAGACCACTAGACTTAAGGCCAAGGTTTTATGCCTGTCCTGACTGACAGTCTAAGAACTGATTTAAACTGGATGCAGCTCACAAAGCAAATTCTTTCTTATAGTGTTTAGTTGTGCAATTGAAGTGATGAATTTTCTTAACTTAGTTTCTGGATTTGTATAGCTGCTAAAACAGTAGACATCCACCTCATTCTTCTTGTCTTTTATGATGCCATAAAAATTTTATGAGTTATTAATGAGGATCTAGACTTTTGACCTTCGATACTTGGCTGAGGACAAATTTATCAAAGCAGAACTATGATAGAGCCAATTGGAGTCTGTTGAGGTGTAAGAATCTATATTCTGTGTCATTAGATTAAAGCAATAAAAAGCACTGCTGTTTGTGCCTCTGTTCTTAGAAATATGTTAAAAAATTATCTATGCTGGCCTGAAAAATTCCTGTCACTGGCAGAGCTGATACCATTGCTCCTGTCTAGTTCAAAGATGGTTCTGTAACCTAACACAGAAGGAGGCAGGGGAGAGACTGCTTCACTGTTAATAGTATTCTTTCATTTTTTCCCACAAAACCTGTGAGGGGTACTTAGCCTAGACCCATAATTTTCTGCAGACCCATAAACTAAGTTCTGCTTTATGACAAGACTGCTGACAAGAACCTCATGAAGTTTAACAAGGGGAAGTGTAAAGTCTTGCCGCTAGGGAGGACCAACCTCATACAGCAAATGTATGCTGGGGGTTGATTGGCTGCAAAACAACTTTGTGGAATATGACCTGCATTCTGGTGGCCAGAAAGCTCGATGTGAGCTGTAAAAACATCATTGCAGCTGATGAGCAGGCCAACAGCATTCCAGGATGCATGAGAAGGAACAGGTCAAGGGACATGATCCTTCTCCCCTAACACGTTGCTGGTGAGGCACAGCTGGAATGCTGAGCCTATTGTTGGGTTCCACTGCACAAGACACACAGGCCTATTGGAGCAAGTCCAGTGATGGTTATTAGGAGATATACAAGGAAAGACTGAGAGATCTAGGACTGTTTAACCTGCAGACAAGGAGGCTCATGGTGGTCTTAGCAATGCTTATAAATATCCTTGCAGAGGGATGTACACAGTCTTGGGTAACCTGCTCTAGCCCATGCCGTTTTGAGAGGGAGGTTTGGACTAGGCAATCTCTGAAGGTCCTTTCCCATAAGAACTGTTCTGTGATCCTGTGATACTATGAAGTAGATGATCATCCATCCAGGAAGCCCTGATGGAAGCCCTCCTTGCATCCCTCTTGTGGTATGACTGTGACATGCTGACAAGGTAGAAAATATTACAGAATAATCTGACGTGGAAAGGACCCACAAGGAACACTGACTCCACCCCTTAAGGGAATGGATAGTACAGGGGTTAGAACCCACAGCCTGGGCATCATTAGCTCTGTGCTCCAACCAGCTGAGCTACTCTCAGGGTTACCCTTCCCTTCTTTCTCTTTCCCTCCAAGCTGTGGACAGGGCACTCTAGGGAGCAGTGTGTTTACCAGTTGTTTCCAGAGGCTAATGAAAAGCTTATCATCACAGCAAGAGGGTCACAGTCTCTTATTTATGCCTCAACAGTGTCAGAGGCCAGCTGCCTGGAGGGGTAAACTGGCCATGCTCAGAATAAAAGTACTCCCAGAAAGTTAGGAGTAACCCTCCCACCACACAGGGAGCCACATCAGTCCCAAAACAGTGCAACCCTCATAATTTTCTATATTGTGAGGGGAACAGATGCATAGACACAGTGGTTTAGAGGTACAGACGTATTCCTTTACAAACATGCAAAAGTGAATAATATGCTGTACAGTAATTTATATGTCTAGAATTTTAAACCCTTTCCATCTTTGAACGAGGCAGAGTAATTTTAACAGACTGTCATGACACTTTGAAGTGAGTGTGCCTTCTAACACTCCACTAGTACAGTTTTCTGAGGAAACTACCCAAGGGTTTGGAACTGGAATACTGGAAGTGACTTTTCTCTTGTCCTTATTAGGTAGCTGGAAGGAGATTACAGTATATGGTGTAAATTTAATGTCACCCTGGCAGGAGGTGGTGGGTTAGGAATTCTGTCAGTCACTGATTTACTGCTTAACAGTAGGGAAAGGCTTTAGAACAAACCCTGTAGGAGCATTATAAGCACTTTTTTTATTGTCAAGATGTCAAAACACAACACAGGGTAGCCACTAAGCTTAAAGTGATTTATGAAAAAAAGACCACCTGGAGATTTTCTTATTTTTGTCATTTTAAAAGGACATGAAAAGATCATTTTTGTGATATCTCTTTCCTGGTCAGTAAACAAATCCACAGAGGGCCAATTTACTCATAAAATGGCCACTAATGTTATGAAATTGTTCTAGTTTCTAATGTTGTGTGTCATTTGTTGCTGTTACTTAAAATGATTTGTGGTACATTTTGCTAAGTTACTGTCCCTCCCCTCTCACCAATTTTTTAATTTCCATGTTCAAAAAGCTGAATTTTCTCCAAGCTGCAGGAAATATTCAGAATCCGCTAAATATTTTAATGTCGAGAGAGGGAGACTTGTAAAGGAGAGTGTTGCTAAAGACTCTGACATTTTATACTGATTTTCCATCAGTAGTTATGGTTCCAGAAAACTGCAATTTAAAATCCTAACACTTATCATATGAAATAATAGCACTTTCTATACAGAACCAACAATAAAAATAACCTTTTTCAAGACTAAAAAGCCAGTAGTAGAAGTTATAAATTGACAGTTTCAGTGTGACTGGATTAATAGAAAAAATTCCTCAAGACCCCCCAAAAAAACCCTGTGTTTGATGTCAAGGTCAGGGCTCAAACATAAAAGCAACATAAAACAAAGCAGGGTATCATTTTCAGCAATAATAGTACCTTGTCCAGAGTTGCACTTAAAGCTGGTGTAAGTACAATAGGGACTGTTTATCTGTTTTCCTTCTTATGGTTGGTTTGGGTTTTTTATGTTTTATTAGCTGAAAAGTGTGGCTCAGTTTTGAATCTATATTGTGTAGCAGTTCTTTCAGATGGAAGTGGCTCATATTAACTGAGAAAACATTTTGCAAATCTGTACCATGGACAACTATTTTCAGAATCTAAAATATATGGGCTGAAACAAACACTGTTTAAATTTATGATTTCCATGGAAAAATGTCCTTGGCTTGCACGTGGTATAAAACAAGGCCTGGCTCAAGCTTCCCAGCAATACATATCAAACAGAGTTTTCCAAAGCTAGGGAGAAGAAGGAAGGGGAGAGAGGCTGCTCAGAGTGCGTTCACATTTGGTGAAACAACGCATCAGGATGGGGTTCGGCTCACAGAGTCCTGGTTTGGAAGGACCCTGCAGAACAAGGCTTGCTTTCATTCTGCACCTGAGAGGCTGGAAGAGATTGGAATCCAGTCCTGCTTCTCAATGAGGCAGCATTCTTCCTACTCCCCAAGTGGTACTGAGGCTACCTTGGCAGTCAACAAGGCTGAGTTTCCCAGGGCTAAAGCACATAGAAAGTAGCACTCATGACAGTCAGCTGTAGCTTTCAGGATAGTGGAAAAAGGCAAGTTTCTGTTAATTGAGGAAATATACTTACCTTTGCTTTAGGACTTGGGCAGAATGATTGCTATCTTGGCTTTTGTACTTCCAGAAGAAATGCTTTTTTTCTTCTGATACTAGATGGGGGGACTAGACCATTCATTGTCAGTGCACGTGAGAAAAACCTCATCAAAATACCAGAAATAAGTGGATAATTTGTTCCCAGGGTAGTTTCTCCTCAGAACTGCAGATGCTGAAATCTTGGATATGACAGGAGTGTGGACAGATTTTTATATCTATGCCTGATTTGAAGTCTAAACACTGAATTTTTCAGTTTTGTCTGTTCAAAGGCCCCATTATGCATTAGGAAATCAGCCCTACTCTGTGCGGAAGTCATGGGGAGCATGTGCAGGGAAGGGCTATGGTACCTGCTGCCTGCCCTGCTCAACTCAGGGAGATGCTGCTATGGGAAAACAGCCAGGCAAGAAGGGGTGAGTGAGACTACTCTTATGGTCTCTGCCAAAGAACCTTGTAAGGGCCTGTTATATTCCAGTCTTAGGTATTACTTTTAATCTTGATCAGGCATTAAAAGTGACAGGAGTTAAAAACTTTCCCTGGACTTCTGTTATTTTTTTTCACTTTGTCTTTTATAAGAAGACTTTATAATTTTTTCCTTCCTTATTGTAACGAGTTTGCAGGATTTAAAATATTTATGGAAGCAAGAAACTATTTTTTCTAGTGCAAGAAACAATAAGTATAAACCCGACTGTCTGATCTGCAGCTCTGTTGCCATTGCAGGCTGAGGAAATACTGGGCAGAGAATTATCTCCTTTGTACCAAGGGCATCATCATATTTTGGTGATCATTTGAGACTCATTCTCAGGAACAGAATTTGAGTCAGAACTGGTAAACATTCTGTCCACCTAGTTTGCTTTTCCAATTGAAACTCTAAATTTTCTGAGTATCTTGTCTCAGTTTCTCAGTTTAGTATAAGCCCTTTCTAGTTTATTCTTTCTTTTCAGAAAAAGCATCTCTTTCTGCCCTCCCTCCCTCCCCCATGTTTGCAGTCAAGTGTGATCATACAGCCAGTACAGGAGCAGAGCAATGTTTTAAGGTGAAAGGCTACTAATAGGCAAATTTTTGTTGGTGCTATAACAGTCCTCATTTAAGTCACATTCTACTAAAATTGTTAGTTTGTTTACATAATTCAAACTCCTAAGGAACTTTTTGACATCCCGTTACATATTAAAGCAAAGCCAAGAGGAGAAGTAATCGTGTAGCTTTAGAAGTGTTGCGAACAAGATGTTGCCTACTGGTTATGGATATGTGTCTGAAGTGGCACAGAATGTATTTTTCCTTGTCATTTGTACTCTCAATGACAGCAATATTTCAGTTCCATTGCTACACAGGACCATGGCTGGTGAGTATAAGAGTATTTCTCTCTGAAAGGCAATGCACCACAGTCATCAAGTAAATTTATCACAATGCAAGCACACATCAAGGTGTTCAGAATTGTCTTCTAAAAGCTGAGTGCCTCTCCTATGAAGACAGTGTGGGGGAGTTGGGGTTGTTCAGGCTGGAGAAGAGAAGGCCCTGGGGAGACCTTAGAGCAGCTACCTAAAGGTACAAGAAAGCTGGAGATGGACTCTAAAACAGCATGTAGGGCTAGAACAGGGTGGAATGGCTTTAAACTGAGAGAACTTTTTATTTGATATTAGGAAGATATTCTTCACTGAGACATTGGAAAAGGTTGCCTAGAGAGGCTTTGGATGCCCCATCCCTGAGTGTGTTCAAGGCCAGATTGGATGGAGCTTTTGAGCAATCTGGTCTAGAGGAAGGTGTCCCTACCCATGGCAGGGGGGTTGGAACTCGATGATCTTTAAGGTCTATTCCAACTCAAACCCTCCTGTCATTCTATGAATTCTTAAATCTCCTGAAAAAGAAGGAGTATTTGTATACTTTACACATTATGGAAACAAACTCGTATAGTTAGAATTTTGTGGCATGTTTGATTACTTAGCATTCACCTATTGTATGACTCTATACACAAAATTTCATCTAGCTATCTGATGTTCCCTAGTGAATTTGTATAAAGATGTTTTTTCATTACAGTATGAAGATTTGATGTATTGAACTTTTGATATCTAGTCTTTTCTTACCATTCAACTACTGATTCACTGCGATCAAATTATTCCCTTATTACTTTTTAACTCAGGTTTTTTGTGAGCAAAAGGAGTGGAACTCTTTGAGTGTACCAGAGTAGACCATTTTACAGTTCTCAAATAATATTTGTTGATTTCATACATACCATGTGTGGGTATTTTAGTAAGAATTATTTGTAGAACTAATGTAAATGTCTTATAGAAGAATATACGCAATTATTCCAGAAACCATGACTATGTTTTTTCTTAGCGATACCAGTCATTATATACTCTCTGACTAAACTGAACACATGAAAATATACATTTGACTCCTACACCATGATGACATTTTTATCCTTCTAGTGAAGATTGAATTTTTTTCATTACTTTTATTTTCAGTCTCATTTCAGCCCAAGAAGTAAGAAAGTATTTTTTAGAAACTGTAATTAAGAAAGTATGAGGAGATTATGTTCAAAGAATTTGCTGCACATCATTTCTCTAAATATACTGTCTTAATGTTTTGCAAGCTATTCGTAAAACATTGATGACACATTATTTATTTTTCTGTGTATAAATACATCCTCTTCTTTGTCACATAATTATCTTTGTTAATAATTTCTGTTGTGAGAGCAATTTACTGGCTTTTAAGATAACTATAAAACATCATAACAAGTATTAAATTAAAATAAAAAACATGAAAGAATTCAGCTGTATTCTATTTCTCTGAAAATAAAAGTAAGAAAATCAACAGCATAAATGAAAACTAATCTGTCCAACAACTCGCATTTATCATTAGGTTTATTATTTAACATATTTATGAACACTGCTTTCAAATTTTTAATAAGGGAAATGATTTTGAAGAAGTAGAGGAAAAGCAGAGCAAAAGATGGGGTATAAAGTACATAAAGTAGTAAAAAGAGGAAACAGCTCTCTGTCACAATTGTTACAGAGCTTCCAAAATGGTACTGGAAATTGCACAGGTCCTGTCCAGGCTTACTGTATCCTTAGGACTTATTTTGTCAGACAGTTATGTGGAAGAAACAGCAATTCTGTTATATATATATATTTCCAGTATCAGAAAATGTTTTATTCCATAGGATCAGATAGCATTTCCTTAGAGTTCTTTCAGTTTTGAATTAGATCCAATACATATAAAAGAGGAATCAATCGGTATGGTTCGAACTCTATGTAGGAAGAGGATGGAGTAAGACACACAGAGAGATAAGGGATCAGAAAACTCAAGTACAAAATACCTCACCTCACCATGCCTCCTCCTGTCAGTTCTCTCAAATCAGGGTGTCCAGTGATTGTCCTGTCTCCTCTGTCTACTGGCAGCTGACCAGCATAGCTTCAATAACTTTATCATTAAAGCTTTTTCTTTGGCACTAAGGTTTTTCTCACTATTTTCTGTTCTTTAAAATGCAAGGAGTGTTCATGTTAAATTATGCAATAAGCACATGCCTGGATTGAACAGACATAATACACATTTGCTCATGGAACTTGTCAAACCTATTTCAACTGGTTGAGAAAAGATTGTGTGATTTTTGTACTGTAGCTCTACAGCTAACTAAACGGTAATCCAGAAAAAACCTTTTTTTGTCTGAGCCAAAATCATTTATACAGGAGAGGCAAGAGTAAAGCATCAGCAATAGTTCAAATGCTGTTCCTGTTCCTTGCAGTGTGCTTAATTCTTCACATCTGCTGTTGATTCTAGCTGAGAATTTTCATGTTAAGGTAAAAGAGCAAAGAGAAGAGAAACAGGGCAGCTCTAGGGAAGGCAGAAAAAGCTTTGGTTCAGGAAAGGGGAGAAGGATTGACAGTAAGAATAAGACTAAAGATTTCATTTGACTTAATGCAACAGAAAGCTTGTGATTGTTAGCTATGATATGAGGTAATTCCTTTCTCTTCCTTCTCTTAGCTACAGAAAATCAGCCTAGCCTGGTCAGGCCACTGTGTATGAGCTTAAAGGGAAATATTTCTTATTCCAAACAGGTTTATCATTATTCCTCATTAATACTATGGGACCCACTAGGCTTCAGGATCAACTTGTAGATATTTAGACAATGGAAAGAAAAAAAGTAATTGTCTTGCAGAAACATTTCAGTATATAGATGATTGCAGCCACTCATCTGTCTTTACCAGAGTTACCTATTTATTTAAATGAATGCATCATCGTATAACAGTGTCCTAGGCAGTCCAGACATAGTGTTTTTTTGGCAGTTAAATAATTCCAGGTGGGTTGCATTTCTAGATGACAGTCATTTGAAATCACAGGTTACCAAATACCAGGAAGTCTTTATTTATCTGTGGCAAAGCAGGACACTGAGGAAAATGGTTCTTCCTAAAATACACAGTAAACCTTTTGCACAGTTAAGCTTGAAACTACTTCTGGAGTAGTGCTCTATGCAAGACAAGTGGGAGAAAATAATGCAGGGGCAGGTTCTCTGTTTTACCTGGTCTGAAAATGTGACTTATAAGTTTCTTGCTGTATTGCAGTTACTTCCCCAAAATTGGATACCTAGGAAGGGTCAAGACTATTGCAGCATAATCTGATGGAAGGGGAAGGGGAAGGGGAAGGGGAAAGGGAAGGAAGGGGAAGGGGAAGGCAAGGCGAGGCGAGGCGAGGCGAGGCGAGGCGAGGCAAAAAAAGGAGGTCCTGTGTTCTAGATTCGCGATAACAGACAAATGCCAGGAGAGAGGGACAGCTCTGTCCTTTAGGGGCATGAGGAGCACAAGGAATTTGTAAATTTTAGAAGTGTTGTGTAGTGGCTGGTAATCTCAGTTAACAACTTTTGTAGCTATTCTTGGTGTTGTAATCCTTGAGGCAACTACTGTATTACATATTTCAAAGTGTAGTGCTGCATTTTAGGGAAAACAGCTCACAATATTTTGCCTTTCCAACATATTTTCTTGAAGATGTTTAGCTGGGAAAGAAAGATCATTTTAAATCATGTTGTTCTAGGCTAATTAAATCTTCTAAACCCAGACAGAAAGGAAACAAAACCTCAGAGACTGTTAATGCTTTGGGGCCTACTTAACAGCACATTTCATAATGAAATGCTAAACCAGTACTGTTTTTTTAATCTGCCTTGCTTTGTGGGGCTTTTTTTCCCCTCTCTTGAATTGTCTTTATCATGCCTATAAATTAGTTGTTTTTAATGAAAACTAACAAAGACGAATGGACAGGTTGAGTGTGGAGCTCAACTAAAAGTGCTGAATGACTTGGGAAGCAAACCTTATTTCTAGATATGCTTTATCCAAGTGCTTCATATTCAGAATAAAGTAGCATTTTAAATATTTGAGATGGGGTTTGAGAGGTATGTAAGAAATACGAACACCCACTTGTACAAAAAGGGATTGCTTGTGATTATACTCTTAGCATGCAAATCTCTTATGCAGATCTGAAAATAATGTTTTGACACTCTGCAATATTGTAATCATCTTTTGATATTTTTAAAACTGTAACCCAACATATTATTTTTGGAAAAAAAGTCAAAACAATGTGATGGCAATTTCTTTGAGCACCTGGAGGTCCCTCCTTGGTATTATCTTTCTGTTTTCACTTAGTTTCTAATGAAGATTATGTGGTTATGAAAAGATAGGGTGAATTAAATGTCAGTGAGGGATAATGACAGTCATGAAAGGGGAATCCAATTAAATGTTTCAGAAATCGTTAGTGATCTGTGATCTTCTACATCAGCAATGCCCTTCCAGAATAATGCACTTAACAAACTATCCAGAAAGCTTTTCTGTTACAATAAGCTGGTGTGATCTAGATATTTTCCAAACTTGTTCTTCCTCTTTATCAGAGTAATTCTTAAAAATATTTTCTCCCACTTAATCTTTCTTTCACCTCCTTCCTGATTTTGGTGGTGCCTGTGACCATGCATTCTGTGCCTCTGTTTCTGCTAATGACCATGCTGCAGGCTCTGTCACCACACCTACCCAGCCCTGCCCCTGCTCCCCCACCCTACAGATTCATGGTGTGGTGGTGTGGCTCCCTGTCGGCAGACTCCCAGCTTTAGTGAAAGACAGAAGTTATCGGGTTTCGCCGAGTTCAGGATTCAGAGAAAGAGCTCATTACTGCAAGAGGCAGCTCCCGCTAGTTGCTGCTGAGCTCAGGGCAGGGGGAGCTGCGCCATTCACTCTCTCGGGTAGAACTGTTGCTTCCTTCCATATCAATTTCTGGCAGCATTGACTGATTTCAGATCTCGGTGGGAGCTTTAAGGCAGGAGTGACTCCCTTTCAGTGTGCTGAGGTACTTCTCTGACTGGTCTCCCTCTGACAAAGTCTTGTAGGTGGATTTTTCCTCCCTTGCCTCTATTTACAGTACCCATGTAAAATACATGGTTAACTTTAGGGGGAAAAAAGTTGTGGACATAGGTAGCACACTTGTACCTACTACTGAGAACTGAACAGTGGTCCAAGATAAGGCATGTAAGCAGGAACCCACAAGATAAGGTAAGAATTATACATGAAAACGGAAAATTTCAGGAAAAAAACCTGCAATACTCCTGCTACCACCCCTACTGTTACATAAAAGGTGTAGCAGGGATAATAAGAATTGTCAGTTAAACACAATGACTATTAGCTGATTGCCAAGATTAAACCAAGGCAACTGTGGGATTTCATCAGCCATGTCTCAAATGAATTTTGCTTTATAGATAAGATATATTCAGAATTTTAAAAAAGCGTCCATGATGGACTGAAGATTAAATTCCCCTTATGAAAAAAGAAGTTCCCGTTTACAAAAAAATACCTGTGGCTGATGAGCAAACATCAGCATGTGTTGATTCACTCTCAGCCCCCATAAGAGAGGCTTCCTCCCGAAAGCAGGAACTGTAGCTTGTCCAAGTCCATCCTCTGCACATCCACTGTGACTGTGGCTGTGGTGTGAACAATCGCCCACAGACATTTGTATCAGCCTTGAGTCTTGAAAAAATAAGTAAATGAGTAAGAAATATGAAAAAATATAGTTATCAAGGTAAATTCAAAATCCGTGCAGTAAATAGAATTTTTCAGTGGAGTTATAAAAGCACAAGATGCCTCAAATGCCAGGACATTATGACCAGTTTTGGCAAATGCAAATGGAAATAGGCTGCACAGCACCCTGTAGGTAAGAACACACCTGTAAAGACTCCTTACTCCAACTTTTAGATTTATAAAATTCTCTAGGTCGTTAAAGGTCAAGTGAGGAAGACTAAATGTGAAGAACCTGTTAACAGCATTCAGTTAGTAATAGGTGGCTGGATAAACATTCCTGTTTATTCTCAAAAGAGAATTTTTTACCTGTTGTTTCAGAGTGAAGTGTGACAGAGAACATTTGTGACTATACTCTAAAGCAGCATTGGAAAAGACACAAGTCCCAAAACACCCTGCTATTTTTCTGCACAGTGAATCTTCATAGTATGAGGAATACTATTTCTTCTCAGGATTTTAAATACCAAATATATTATGGACGTATATGTCTCAATTATGCTATTAAGGGCATTGCATAAAATAGAAAATGCTACAGTAGCATTTAAATGGCTAAATTTCTTTTTCTCATTCCTTTTAATTTTCACAAGTAGTTTTCATCACCAATCATTTTCTAGTGCAGTAACTAGCAATTTTTATTCTCTCATCCCTACGCCTCAAGAGGATAACAGCAAGGCTGACACCAGCATTTTTCTAAGTTTTGTAGTACTCAGATTCTCTAACTTCTGATATTGAGATTTCCACAAACAACTGCTTCTGACCAATGATTGGATTTTCCCTTGGGGCAGATTAGAGCGAAACAGCACTGAATGATCAATGTTTATACATATTTCAATAAATAAATAAACGTATAAAAATAAAAAAAAAATGTATGGAGGGTTTATCTTACAACAATTTTGTTGCAATGGAAAGAAGATGTAGCCATTTTTGTTACTATCTGTAGAAACATAGCAATAAAAAAGCATAAAAATAACACTTCAGGAAATTTAGAAGGAAAAGAAAGAAAGACTAAGAGTAGAGAGATAACAGAGAGAAAAGGTATCACCACTCGTGGAATAAACAGTGAGACTTGATTTTTGCAATTTTGCTGTCTATTTGAAGTGATGGTCACAGTCTTGATCTGCTGGGTGTGGGCAAAGCCCAAACCACAAAGTTCAATAGGGTTAATATAGCTTAGGTTTACATAGAAATACCGAGGTACCTCCCCTCTTGGGGGAGTTTTACACTGTCACCTGTGGCACTGTGTGTCATGCCCAGTCCTCTTGTGGAAAGCCCCAGAAATGAGTCTAGGGGTGCTTCAGGGATCTTTGATGGTTTATGACACCTCCTAAGACATTACAGCTCCTTCTCATGTCATCCTAGCTAGGCCAGTTATGCCCCATCAGAAGGGATGAAAACCTTCAGGCCTATGTGTGAATGTCCTGGTACTTTCCCAGAGGGGAGTTTTCGCACCTGAGTCAGTTGCGTAAGGGAGGACATTGTCATGATAAAAAGCATTATCCCACCTCACAGGATCTGCCTCTTATTGGCCTCTTCCAGATGTGGCCCAAACCCCAGCTTGTAGCCCCCGGTGGTGGGCGCTCACCCCCTCTGCCCCTGGGCTGTGACCCTGCACATCCTCAGCAAAGCACTGCTGCTTTTGCAAATGTGCAATTTTTGAGTCATTAACCATTAATATTTGTCTCTCAAAGGAGGACACACAGTCAGGGCATCTGACACCAACTGACCAAAGGGGTATTCTATAGCAGGTGGCATTGTGCTCAGCATACAAAACTGAGGGAAGAAGAAGGAATGGGTGGGAAGTTTGGAGTGATGGCATTTGTCTTCCTGAGTAACCATTTGGTGTGAAGGAGCCCTGCTTTCCTGGGGATGGGGGAACACTTGCCTGCCCTTGAGAAGCAGTGAATTAATCCCTTCTTGTTGCCGTGGTGGCTGCTGCTGCTCAGGTTGTTGGCGAACCACAGGGCCAAACCACAGCATTAAACTCATGGTGGGCTGGCTCAGAGGTTTGATATCTCCCTGGGTAGTCAAGGTGGGCACCCACAGACACTTGTGTTAAGCACTTAGTTACAGTTGGTTCAGCATTTCCCGGCCCCGTTTTATGTATGACCTCATGAATATGCATCATCCTGTTGAATATGTATAACTTCTAGAAAGTTCTCTGTTATTCGATTGGTCCCCCTTCACTGCTCCCTCCCACCTTGTCTCTGGTTGGTCTGTTTGTACTCTCCCCGCCCCTTTGTCTAAACTTGTTTGGTTAATTGCACCCCTATAAAATCCGTGGACCCTGAGCTGCTGATGTCTTTTGTTCCTGGGCCCTTTGTGTGAGTAGACCTTGCAGAACCCATACATCTCTGTCTCTTCATCTTCAGTGTGCATGCTTGGACACAGCTGCTTGCATTTGAGCCTGTCATTGCTCCTGCATCAGTGAGTGTTTGCATGGTGGCTCTACAGCCCCTCCTGAGGGTCGCCAACCACGGATTGGGACTCCAGAGGTCTGAGAATCTGTGGCGGNGCAGGTGGCATTGTGCTCAGCATACAAAACTGAGGGAAGAAGAAGGAATGGGTGGGAAGTTTGGAGTGATGGCATTTGTCTTCCTGAGTAACCATTTGGTGTGAAGGAGCCCTGCTTTCCTGGGGATGGGGGAACACTTGCCTGCCCTTGAGAAGCAGTGAATTAATCCCTTCTTGTTGCCGTGGTGGCTGCTGCTGCTCAGGTTGTTGGCGAACCACAGGGCCAAACCACAGCATTAAACTCATGGTGGGCTGGCTCAGAGGTTTGATATCTCCCTGGGTAGTCAAGGTGGGCACCCACAGACACTTGTGTTAAGCACTTAGTTACAGTTGGTTCAGCATTTCCCGGCCCCGTTTTATGTATGACCTCATGAATATGCATCATCCTGTTGAATATGTATAACGTCTAGAAAGTTCTCTGTTATTCGATTGGTCCCCCTTCACTGCTCCCTCCCACCTTGTCTCTGGTTGGTCTGTTTGTACTCTCCCCGCCCCTTTGTCTAAACTTGTTTGGTTAATTGCACCCCTATAAAATCCGTGGACCCTGAGCTGCTGATGTCTTTTGTTCCTGGGCCCTTTGTGTGAGTAGACCTTGCAGAACCCATACATCTCTGTCTCTTCATCTTCAGTGTGCATGCTTGGACACAGCTGCTTGCATTTGAGCCTGTCATTGCTCCTGCATCAGTGAGTGTTTGCATGGTGGCTCTACAGCCCCTCCTGAGGGTCGCCAACCACGGATTGGGACTCCAGAGGTCTGAGAATCTGTGGCGGACACTTGGGGAAGGCACAGCACTGGTTTTCTCCCAGATACAGTGGCTTGCATCACCCTGTTTTGATTCGCTTGTGTATGCAGCTTTTGCTTTACCTGTGAAACCATCTTTGTCTCAACACACAAGTTTTCTCACTTTTACTCTTCCAATTTCCTCCCTCATCTCACTGTTGGGCAGTACGTGAGTGGCTGCGTGGTGCTTAGTTGCTGGCTAAATTTAAACCATGACAACCACCTTCAGGTGTTCTTGATGTTTTGCTGATGCAATGGCACCATCTCCACTTGTGCATCTGGGCTATGAACAAAGTCAGGGAAACAATCCATGTTCAGATAATTTGTTGGTATATTTGACAACAATTTTCAAAGTAGAGTGATGCCCTGATCCAGATCATAAGGTCACCACACAAACAGTTATTCTGGCATGAATGACAGCGATCGTGTGCTACAGCAAAATACATAGAGAAGATGAGTGCTAGGAAAAGTCTCAATGTCATATTGTTGGTGAAGACTTATTCTCATGTAGCCATAGAATCATAGTTTGTGTTGGAAGGGACCTTAAAGGGCATCTAGTCTAATCTCCCTGCAGTGAGCAGGGACATATTCCATCAGATCAGCTTGCTCAGTGCCTGGTCCAACCTGGCCTTCAAAGTTTTCAAGGGTGGGGCATCCACCACTTCTCTGTGTAACCGGTTCTTGTGTTTCACCATCCTCATTGTAAAAATTCTTCCCTCTATTTAGTCTTAACCTACTCTACCAAACACATTACCTCTCATTCTATTGCAACAGACCTTGCTTAAGAGTCTGCCCCCAACTTTCTTTCTTACAGGGTCTCTTTAAGTATTGGAAGGCCACTATAAGGTCTCCCTAGAACTTCCTCTTCCTCAGCTTGAACAACCCCAACTCTCCCAGCCTTTTTTCAGAGGAGAGGTGGTCCAGCCTTCTAACAATATTTATGGCCCTTATCTGCACCGAATCCAACAGGTCCTGGTTGTTCCTGACCAGCTAAGCAGAGACAAAAGGAAACACTTTGACCAGTATAAATACTTTTTGTTATAGAGACTGAAGTGCAGTTCCCAACTTCTTGTTCTCCTGAGGTCATTAAGTGCCCTCATGGTAAGTAGAAATCAGAAATGACAATGCTTTAGATTACCCTTACTCGTTTAGCTGTGAGAAGGAAGTTTTCTTCAACACACTAATTTTCTTTCCCAATAGTATGTAGCATTTATTTTGCTACCTACTGATCACTAATGATTATTTTAGAAGTTAGAAATTTATATGTCTAATCCTTGCCAGTCAAGCCTCTGTTGAATCTGAAACTTCTTCATTTCTGTCAGTGTGTTTGTTATTTGCACTCATTTACTGAAAGCAAAGCGCTGAAAGCTTGGGAGAACCCACCTGACAAACATAATTTGCTAAGCTTCTATGCCTAAAAATAACTTAATTGGGAAAAATACTTCATTTGAAAGAGGGGAAAATTAGAGTAATAATAATTGTAAATGATTTTTAAAAAAGGCTTTGAAAATATTGTTTTGGCAATTGGAAAATAATTCTGTTGATTCAAGAAAGAGAAAGAAATTTCTCTGAGAAAAGAAAAATGAAAGTATTAAGCTCATCAAATTCTTTTTTTTTTTTTTCATCCCTGCTTGGTTGGGATGTTAATTTGTAAAATTAATAAGCATAATTCTGAATCAAACCTTTGCAATATGTAATTGTGTGATCTAGACAATGAAATAAACTTCATTTGTGTCAAACTGGAAAACATTATCATTAAAGCTGTTACTTCTGGCTGTGTACCGGGTGTGTTTGTACATACTGTATATAAAACAACATACCATTATGAATTGTTACTGAAATTTGGTTCCTCCATTACAAAGTACAGTATATGAGATCTTTGCACCTTCCCTGGTCCCTTTATAGTGTATAAATGGACCAGGCTACTACAGAGTTCATGTTTTCTGTTTGGGGGAGAGTTAACTTAATGAGATCATGGTGGTGACCAGCTTAGGGCTGCTTTCAATGGACCTTTTAGTGAAAGGAGAGACAAGAACTCATTAAAACAAGAAGATAACAGATGTAAAGGTGTATGTATATCTAAATCAGCCAGACTTTCAAGGGGAACTAAACTGGTTGCCTATCGATCTCCTGGAGCAGCCTGTAAAATGGAGGTACTGGAATAGTGTCCTCGACTTTCTCACAAGGAAATGCAGAGGTTCATGTGCTCTTTTAGGATCTTTGATCTGAACAGTTTAAAGCATTGAACCTTTTTTGTCTTAGGAAGCAGCTCTCTTTTAGGTTGCAATAATCTCCCCCTCCCCTGTGTTTTGTTTTAAGGTGGAAAAGGCAATCTTGTGTATCTAGTGGGATTGAACATACTCATGTTTATGGATAGAAGGATTATATGATTACCATTAAAAAGTATACATATGTTGTATTTGTATCTACTTTTGATTATGTGTGTTGGAATTTTGAAGAATACATTGTGTATATAAATGAATATGTAATGTAGACATACATAAAAATATGTATTATAGGTATATTTAATCTTCAAAACACATATCATAGTTTACACTGACATAGAAAAGGATTATATGTGGACATTTTTCAGAAAATGAGATGTATGTATCCTTTCTAGAGCTTTTATGTAGAGAAGAAACAGCTTTACACTAGATTTCTAAACTGAAATCCAACTACTGAAAATATAGAGTGAGTGTCAAAATAAAGCCACTGTAAATATTTGGTACGTATATGTTCATTTTCAGCCTTTCACATTCATGTTTGTGAGTGAATAAATATATCTGTCTATATATCTATGCACATATATATTAATATATCTCTATATCTAAAACATTCTAGATTAGTGTAAAGGGGATATGCCAACTATTTTAAAATAAACTTTTAATATAAATATATATGTATATTTTTATATATGTGTTTGTTTATTCATGTGCAAACATATATAAATGTTCATACATATTAAATTTTTTTTAGCTGTCTGCATATGACTCTTTGGAAATATATTACTCAAAAATGAAATCAAACTTAGATTTTGTTTCATTTTTTTCTGTTTATTTTCTCCCTCCTTTCCAGCCCCCCCTTTTTTTTTGTCAAAAAGAGGAAAGATTGTTGCATACTTTTTCTTTTTTTTTTTTTCCTTTAGAAAATGTAATAAACCAAGAAAGTTTTTGATTTCCTTTGCCTTTTGTTTTGTTTGTTTGCCTCTTTGTAATCTTTTTTTAGTAATCGATGAACACAGCACCCTTGTATGGCTGAAAAAGGTACTTTTGTGTGCTTTTGTAAAGCTCAGTTTTCTCTTTTCTTATGTTTCTTTTAATCTTTCTTCTTTTGTCAACGTATCTCCTGCTTAAACCTCAGGTCATATATATTGAAGTGATCCTAAAGTAATTGTATTCAAAATTACATCAGAATGAACAGATTATTCTGAAAATTACTCTGCACTTTCAGCTGATCTGATTTCCACCACATTTCAAAAAACTGCAAAAGTTTTTTTGCAGGTCAGATAGTGCAACTGAGAGTTCACAGTTTCAATCAAATTTCACTCTATATAAGACCATTAAATACTTTCTAGACAAATACATTACTCTGTATTTTTTTCCATAAAATCATTGCAAATGTGTGAGATCAAATCATTCCAAACATCAATAGTTTGCCAAAGTAGACTGGGCTTCACTTTTGCTTAGGGTAGATTTTCAGAGTTTGTTGTTTTCTGAAGCTCTTCGTCGTATTTTATTCTCTGTATTCATTCACATGTTTCAGTGATCCTTGTTATGATA
This sequence comes from Dicrurus megarhynchus, assembly GCA_013399195.1. Classification (NCBI taxonomy): domain Eukaryota; kingdom Metazoa; phylum Chordata; class Aves; order Passeriformes; family Dicruridae; genus Dicrurus; species Dicrurus megarhynchus. The sequence goes on from VXAD01004809.1 coordinate 1,982,314, forward strand.
TAAATTTTTTGTTGTTTGTTATCTTCTGTGGGAAGCTATTTAAGGTTGAAACATTTCGAGTTAATTTTTGCTACCCATTAAGTTTAGTAAAAAAGGTGAGGTTGTGACAGATTTTTACAAAATCTCCTTACTGAGCACACCATGTGTAATATAAAACTTTCTTGCAAAGCTTTCGGTTAAGACATTTTGGGATTCATAGACATCAGACAAAAATTGTGTTCTTTATTTATGTCCTCTCTCTAAATAGTAGTTCTTACAGCTACATTTAATTGTCTGCTTATAAAGATTTTGTTTGTTTGTTTGTTTTAATTGTGCTTTGTTTTCAGTAACGGTACTGGAGATTCCATAGCAAAGAACAGTTTTTAACTTGTGTTCCTGTCTTGTAACAACTTGGGGAAAAAGATTTAAAATTGTGCCACCTGGACTACATTCCTGTTTCTCAGGGGTCTTGTTATGAGATAAGTTTTACAGTAACTTTTGTACAATAGTATTGCATCGTTCCCAGCTTGTCTACAAGAGAAGAGGGTAAAACTCACTAAAACATTTTGCCTCTTACACAGAAAACTGAGCTGAGCTCAGTATCTGTGAGGGCCAGAGGGAATTGTTATGAAGGTAACTGTTCGGGTGGGGCTGTGCCTATTTCTCACATTTCCACACCACACTTCAAAATCCCACTCCTGAGCTGAGTAAATCTAAGATGCTGCAAATGTGGATGTCCTTTTTTGAGAAGTGACAGTAAAATTATTTGGTTTATTGTTAGTATTTTTTTTTTACACATTAAATTTCCAAAAGGTATTATTTCACACTGCTGGTATAATTAGCATGACTCATATTTGAGGCAAAATTTGTCTGTTTGTGTTGCAAAGTGTCTTCTCAGGACCTGGTATGTAAAGGTTTTGGTTTTTTACTTTTTTTTATTTAGACAGGAAGGTACAGATCTGCAAGTGATTTAGGACATAAATATTTTTTATATAAATTTTCTCACTCTACATTCACAAGGAATTAATGAAGGAATAATTTGCTCTATGTCAAAGTTACAGAAAATCTTTGGCATTTTTTGGATCACTGGCCATGCAAAAAAACGTTGTGGCAGTTCATTTTTCATGTTTCTTGTATTCTCTGCTTGAAGACAGTGGATTGCTACTGATGGTGGTCCAAAATATGTATTTTCCACACAAGAAGGAGACCCACCAAAGCCTGGCCTCAGAATAAAAAAAAAATAATGCAAGTAGCAATCGGTAGTATGAGAATCTGTGTCAGCTTGAAGGGTTAATAATCAAAATCAGTGGTCTACAATGGGAGAATAATTTACCCAGCAGGCTGTCATCCGATGGTCTTTCTATATATTCCAACCTCCTGTGGTATTTGAGGGGTCCTTGTGGCCATAAGGCTTATGTAATACCTGTCTTGTGGCTTCAGGATGGCTGGGAGACACAGGAAAGATAATGGAAGAATCCATATTCGGATGCATCATGAACTGCTGTTATTGCTAAGTCTTACTAGGAAGCTGAACTCTCCTTCTGAAAATTCAGTGATAACTCCAAAGTATATTTGGTGGAAAGTCCATGTTTTTCTCCTCCTCTGTTTAATCTGTGTTCAGCATCTGTTCTTCCTCAAGTCTCGCATTGCTTAGCAGAGCTCTGTTGACACAGACTGCGTGCTTGGGGAAGGCTGGTAAGGGTTTGCTATGCTAAAGTAAACTCTGTGCTCTTGGTGTATGCTCAGAGTGACACAGTCCTGAAGGATTTGACCACAAACTGTTTTTTCCAGATTACCCGTTCTGATTCAGTGGGAAGAACAGGCAACTGTTCCTTACAGAGGAGCTTATTATGGTTTTGAGCTTATTTGGTTTTGTTTCCAGAGCTTAATGTATACTTCCTGTACATTTTTTGACCACTGCTGAGGAAACAAAATTGCTAGTAATTATATTGTTTTTTTCTAAGCCACTGATCATTGGTACTTGATGCTTTCTATAAACATTAAATAACTTTTATCTAGCAGTTTCATTTAAACAATATTTAGACTAACTTCAAGATTAAAAAAAACACATTAAACATATTTTAAAACAAGCAATTTTAAAATCAGAGATAATTCAGACTTGATTTTCAATGCACTTAGGTATATCAAATATTTATATGTTTAAAAAAATTCCTCTAAATGGCCTAATTATTAGTAGCTTTCATAATTTCTGAAAATCAGGCCTCATCTTTTTAAACAATCTAGAAAACAAGGAAAGCAAGATGTATAAGTAACTGTGAAAGCTACCAGTTGCCTGTCTTCTCTGGAAATGGGTCACCACAGAAAAATCAAAGACAGAGATAAAATCAGGCATAGAAATCAAATTAATTTTGTTTTCTTCTCATGACAATACCTGCTCTTTGCTTGAAATTCCCTATAATATTCTATAGAATACTTTTTGCAGTAAGTAAAGAAAAACTCCTACAAAAAAATAAAGTTCAATTAAAAAATGGATTCACTAGATTTTCTAATTCACATGTCACAGGTCCCTAAAGTTCATCCATCTGTAATTAAATTAAATCCTAGAACTTCTATCTGATTACAGCATAACCCATCATTTTGAGCCATGAATTCCTGAAGGGCATTTATACTGGGCTGTTTTGCTTATTCTGTATAAATACAGGCATCAATATCTCTAATATTAAAACATTTATTAAAATGTCATTTATCATTCAGCTGAACTTTTTTTTTAAGGCACTTGGATATTTTCTCTAGTGCATTTGATTTAAAGATGTTTATTCCTATGAGCCATTAGCATAAGTCTTGGTTACTAATGGGCTGGAAACTCTACTTCATCATCTTATGCTTTACAAGAATATCAGCCAGAATCTCTTTAAGTACATACTAGGAACATTTATTAGAATCTTCTTGTCTCTGCATAATTTTAAATTTTTTAAAAATTATTATTTAATTTTATAACTCTTGTCTTAAATTGGTAAGTTGTGGGGGTTTTTATTCTTAATAGTCTTTAAAAATCTGTGGATTTACTGACCCCTATAACAATTACCTGGAGTTTTTAACTTCCACGTATTAAATATTAAAATATTGTGAAATATTTCCTATATTTCACAATATTTTAATAATTAACAAAAATTATAAAATAGATATAAAATAATAACAAAATAAATAGTCTAATAACCTTTCAAGTGGGAAAAATCTGCTTTATATATGAATCATAATAGTTTTAACCAATGTAATGTCTTTAATGGGACTGTATTTTTTAACTTTCAATGTTGTACTTTATAAAGATCTGCTTGTTTTCAATCAAACTTCTTAGTTTCTTGTTTATTCTTGTTTTTCCAACCCTAAAAACTTCACTTCAGTCCTGAGAAATTATTCTCTTTGAACAACCACAAATATTTTGGTTGAGGATTTCCTCTGTTTAACTGGATATATTTCAGAAAATACCAATTTTAAATGCAGTAATTCAATTAATCTTTACTAGTAACATGAAATCCCAGGAACACTTCCTAACTTTTGGCTACAAATTGTACAACAACAAATTTTATTTCAAAAAAACATTATTTATAATTTTTAGTTACGCCAATGTTTTCTTACTGGCCTGTGTAGCACTTTCTGAATACCTGTTACATAATTCCCCCATAAGACCTTATTTTGCTTCCTGCTTCAAAGACTGCTGCTCCAGATACAACACTAGGAATTCTATCCTTTGTTTTTTTGATTTATAGCAAGCATTGACTAAATAACCTCCTGAATCTTCTGGTCCTTTTGCCCTTTAAATCATTATGTCATTCTTGAAAATGCAATAGAAGATTTCAATCTTCTAACAATGTAAAACATTCCACCGAATTTCAGTTATGGTAGTGATAGCAATTTTCTCATAATTAATTGAGGTTTCTGCTGCTTGCAGCTTTCCTTGTCTCTAAGCACAAATGAAAATTTCAACTAGGGTTAATTTTGTAACTTCCCGCCTCTGTTTGTCTCAGTTATTATTGCAGCTAAACTCCATCTATGAATATTGGCGCTTGTAACTCAAGCCATTTCTTTTAAGTGGTCCTCTCAGGAACCTAGACCCGTTTTCAGAAAAATCAAAACCTTCAGCTTCACAGCATTAACACAATGGTGTAACAGGACAGGCAGGCTCTTTAGAGTGCAATTCATCCCATCATAGCTGTGATGCACAAAACAAGGAGATAAGTCACACTTTAGAAATGTCTATATTTCTATTAGATGGAGAGATATTACAAATCATAAAACATACATTTGTTATCTCCTTTCTAAATTATTAAATTTGGCCATTTTGAATCTCATATTTGAAGATGAACTTTGTTCTTTTTTCCATTTTACTCCTGTGAATTTTGCCTGAACAGCAGAGGTATCAAAAGTTATGGGCTTCTGAGGCACTGCAAGTTGGGATTTAAGTCTTTAAAATATAAACATTTTTCAATTTATATTTTCAAGGATTATTTTTTTTGTTTGAAATAGACATAAATTTCCAGGAGAACAGACTATCTTTTCTCAGCAGAGCTTAATTTTAAATGAGCAAAATAATTAGATGACCTAATCTTTATAATTTTTTATAATTGCATTCTTTAATAGCCAAGAATATTCATAACAAAACAACAGATATGATGAAAATCTATTTATTTATTCTGTAATTCTTAGAACAAAATATTCGCATTTTTTTATGTTGCAAATATAATTCCAATTTAGGCAAGGAACGAAACACAGAAAATATTGAAATTATGGTATTAAAACCTGTTTAACAGTTTTCTGAAGAATAGGAATGAAAAGTTAAGTTTAGAGATCAAATAAATACATCCTGGAAATTGCATCCCAGCAGGGTCTTGTTTTTAACAGCTTTTCCTTACAATTTTCAGTTTTCAACATGGGATATGCGTATGTTCCTGAACTCGGAGCATTATAGTCTCATAGGAATCAGTATGCTCAGTTTTAGATTATTGGTTGTATAATAAATATATCTGGTCTTTAACTTATATAAATTTATAATATTACATTTAAACCTATTGATTACTGGCAGCTTCGCCCAAGTTATTATGTCCAACATGAGCTCGTAGAATTGAAAACTCTATCTGGCCTAAAATATGTATTGAGACTCAAAGGTTAAAAGTGTAGTGTTAAATCCAAGGTAGTTATCAAGAAATCCTGCTGGGAATTTGACACAAAGCGTTAATGAATCTAGCAGCAATTGTCACAGTATCTTGCACTTAAGGGTTGGGTATATTGTATTTCTATACCATCCATATATTCTTTCAAGTATCAACTAATCTGGCATCACAAAGGCACTTTTATATATGCAGCTCCATTTGATATGCATATTTTCAGTGAGCAGTGCTAGGTTCAACAGTAACCAAAATTCCAGTCTCTGTTCCTGTTCATTGCTCGTGTCATTAGCTACTCCTTATATTCACCTGAAGAACAACTTGTGTGGATGTGCACTAGAATGGGGAACCAATCCTGCTGGAAAAAAATTGTTTTTAATTATAATGTTCTACTTTTTAAATGCATCAGTTGCACATTTTGATCACTGTAAGTCCTCACAAATAAAAGCCTAGTATTAAGACAGAAAGGAGTGTTAGTGTGGGATCAGAAATCGATTATGAATTGCTGAAATTAGTTTCAACAATTATATTATGGAATAGTTAATATGGCCAGAGTGGTTTATCAGGCCTATTGTAAAGCAAACAGGATATTGTGATAGATTATAGAGCAAATGGGAGTGCAAGAGAGATGCTGGAAGGACAGATGGGGAAAGAAAAGGAAGAGGAAAAAATGCACGCAAATGGTTGACTTGAAAAGCTGAACATGACCCAGCAATGTGTGCTTTGCAGCCCAGGAAGCCAACCGTATCCTGGGATGCATAATAAGGTGGTTGCCAGTAGGTTGAGGGGGGTGATTCTATGCTTCTGCTCTGGTGAGGACCCACCTGGAATACCATGTTCAGCTCTGGATTCCTCAGTACAGGGAAATTATGGACCTGTTGGAGCAGGTCCGCAGAAGGCTTGGAGCACCTATGCTATGACAAGAGGCTGAGAGAGTTGGGGTTGTTCATCCTGGAGAAGAGGAGGGTCTGAGGAGACCTTATAGAGACGTTCCAGTCCTTAAATGGGGGCCTACAAGATAGATGGGAAATAATTTTTAGTAGGGCCTGTTGTGATAGGACAATTGTTAAAGGTTTTAAATTAAAGGAGAGAGGATTCAGATTAGATAGACAGAAGAAATTTTTTTTACAAAGAGGGTGGTGAAACACTGGAACAGGTCACTCAGAGAAGTGGCAGATGCCTCATCCCTGGAAGTGTTCAAGGTCGGGCTGGATGAGGCTCTGAGCGACCTGATCTAATGGAAGATGTCTCTGCTTATTGCAGGGGGTCGGACTAGATGACCTTTAAATGTCTCCACCAACCCAAACCAAGATTCTAGGATCCTAAGATTCTCAGTTAGTGATGCTTAAATAATGTTTTGCACAGCTCAAATATTTCTGCATGATTTCCTCCCTTCCTTCCTCTTCCAAAAGTTCTAGATGGAGAAACCGTGAAGATATGTGTCTGAAGCCCTCTGAATAAAAAAAACCCTGGTCCCTGCATTCCTGTGTGCAAACTCAAAATACTAGGCATTATACAGGTGAGGAGGGATAGCCCTGTTCCTTGCTTCCCCAACCAGATTTTAAAATAAATTAAAATCTAAAAAGCAAATCCTTTTTCTTGTTAGTCACTACAAGATATATGATCTGTGATTTCAGGAAGGACTTGTGCCAAAAACCTATGAACAAAAATGGAAAAGTGATTTTGAAGGTAGAAATGTTTGAAACCTGCTCCAATGCTGGAGTGTTTGTTTTGAACAATACTGTAAGCATGTGTACATATGCATTTGTGTGTAGGAGACAAACTTTTCCCTGTGTACTGGCACGTAAAGTATTGCTAAAGCTTTGTGTGCTTCATAACTCAGTGTTCAGAGTACACAATTTATACACGAGACACTCATTTCATCCTTGCTCCTTGCATTTCATTTCCTGAGGCATCAATGAATGTAAAAACAAGAAAACTGCTGAACAGCCAGGGGCTGTAATCATGTCAGTTTTTATAAGCAAAGTAAGGTTGGGGCTCTTCAGTGGTGACTGGAAGAACTTGAGGGAGAAAAAAGGGCAGTAGATCATATTCATTATCGTACCTAAAGCTGCCAGCACTATTTAATTTTCTAGATATTTCTACCATATTTCACATTTATAAGCTTAGAATTTTAATTTTTATAAAATTATAAGTCCAGCACTATCCAGGCAAGAATAATTTTTGGAATTTATTCATGTAAGGTCCATTGCCAGATAAACATTGCTTTCTTTCTTTCATATGTCTCATGTAATATTTTACTTAATGATTAAATTATATATGAAGCAGTATTAAATGTATGTGTGTTTGAGATTCAACTGAAATTCTTAGTGCAAGTTTCAGTTTTCTACTAATTTAAGTACAGCTATAATTTCTAACCTGTCTATTGAGCATTTTTGGTAGGATATATTTGGATATATTTTCCATTTCACATAAAGGGAAATCAAATTTGGGAGAAGTCATTTCATACGGTCGTTTTGTTAGTGCTAGTCAGAGGTAGTAGGTAGGCATGAAATGCCCTGGAAACCCTTTTTCAGGATCAAAAGAAGTGGAATCCTGCAGCCCCACGACCTTTCAGATGCCTGCATGGCAGAGGCTTGTGAAGGCAAGTCCAAAATGGTATGTGCATTACTATGTCCTGGATACTGATCGAGGTTTCCAAGGCAGCATAAAGACCTGCAGAAGGCTGCCTTTTTTTCCCTTCCCAGTAATTTCCAGGGGACCACGTTATTTTAAAAATAACACTATTACAGCACTAATTAGGACTGGGAAGGCATGAACGATGCTCATGCCTGTATGTATGGTTACCAGCTGTCTTTGGTACCCATCATGTTTTAGTAGGGCTTGTAGCAGTAGAACAAGGTGTAATGATTTCAAACTAAAAAAAAGGGTAGATTCACACAAGGTAAAGGAAGAAACTTTTTACAATGAGAGTGTCAAAACACTGGAACAGGTTTCTCAGAGAGGTGGCAGATGGAGCATCTGCCAGAAAAATCCCAAATGCCTGGGAACATTTGAGGTCATGTTGGATGAGGTTCTGGGCCACCTGATGTAGTTGAAATGTCCTTGCTCATTGCAGAGGTCTTGGAGTAAATGATTCTTGAAAGGTCCCCTCCAAGCGAAACTATTCTATGAATCTATTGGGAAGCTAAATGAGCTCTCACCTGGGTGTGCCAGGACAGTTTCTCTGGTCAGACACCTGGACCCGCTGGACGCCACATGCCTCCAGCCTGAGGTAAGCATGCTGGAATTCATGAGAAGGGGTATGCAGTACACAATACAGCGTGCAGAACACACGATGATGCTGTATTCTTAAAGCAATGCAATTCCATGGCATTGTGTGCCCTTCTTTTACTTGCTAAATTGAGCTGCGTGTTAGACAGATTTGCATGATGTTGTAATGATAGGCCCTTTGATTCTGAACTTATGCAAAATAGCAAGCTGCAGCTTAGCTCCACATGATTTGAATTTCACAATTCAAATGTACATTACTTGCATACAATTTGTGCATTCAGGTGGTAAAGGAGAGCATTGAGACAACATGGCACCTTTACACTGCCATACTGGCAGTTACCATTTAATCATGTTAATGATTGATTTCTCTTAAAGATTAATTGAGTCCGGTTGTTTTAAGGTGTCTCATTTTGAAGTGTCTCCTGCTGGTGTCTGCTGGTGTTGTGTAATGTGTTGATTAACTTAGAAGATTTGAGGAAAACAGGATAATTTGACTGGAAAATAATAAAAATTTTAGATGAAGTAATAAATTTTGCAAAGCAACTACCCAGATAGACTAATCTGAAACTTCCAAAACATTAAAAAGGAGATAGTAATTTCCATTTAAACTACAGTTCACCCAAGGGATGCTAAGGCTAATGTTTAATGCTGATTAAAATCACAGTCACAGGGTACATTCAAACTCGGTGGCAAAGCAGGCCATAGGTACCTCAGTCCCCTGGTGGAGGCCTTCTTTGCTCAGTGTTTGGGAGAACAGTGTGTGTGTCTCATCTGAAACACTTGCAAGAAACAGTTGCAGGTCAGGAGACTCTGGGCAGACTTGGCAGAACCTCAGCCTAACAAGCTTGGTGACCTTTCTGTGCTTGAACATATCAAAATACATACTCAAATGCCTCCAGAAGGTCATATCTGCCAGGGGGTGAGTCAAGCCCCCTATCAAAAATGACCCACTATACATGGGTACAAGCAGGGCCTGAGTCTGTAGCCTAGGGGATAGATGACTCAACTGAAAATAGCCTTGTTCCGTTCTAGATCTTACTCCAGAGTCCTACTTGTTCTGCTTTTGGCATCTGATGTGGAAGCACTTGCACCATGCTTTGTATTTGCTCTTTTTAGCTAGCAAACTGGTAGAATACATTTAAAAATAAAAGACAAAATTGAATTCTTCAAGATTTTAAAAGAACTCAAAAGATACCACTTCACAGCATGCATAGGAAAACCTTGGTTTGTATGGGGAATTTTTGGGATTGTGGTTGGGCTTTTTGGGAGTTTGTTGGTTTTGGTTTTGACGGAGTTTTTTTCCTCCTTCAGAACTGTAAGAGCATTTTTACATTTTCTCTTTGATTTTGTTTGCCAAGTCTTGTGCTACTTATCCACTCAGAACAGGTAATACAAGGGTTTATTGAAAAATAAAACCTTCAGAAAGTGAGAACACCACATTCCATTGCTCTAGTCCCTTAATATGCTATCCAGTTAAACTTTCTTATGGAGATCAACCAAAGTAGCCAGATTCAACAACTGGTGTAGTTACAGTATGTCTCAGATTGCATGGGATTTTCTCTTATTTTTTTGGCTATGTGGAGAGAATGTGTGAAATGCAGTCCAGTTAGTATCAGAAATATCTCTGCCTGCAATAAATTACCAATTTACAAAGGAGCTCCCTTGCGCTTCAATATGAGACAGAAACCTTTGTTTCAACTTTTAGCAGTTACTGATCTTTGTTTGAATACATGAAAAAAAAAAAAAATCACAGCCTAAAAATAGCCCCAAGGAAAAAGCAACAAGGAAGCCCTTTAATATGGAGTGTCTTCACTGATTATTAAATACAGTGTGCTAAATTTTAGTTTTGATATAATTCCATTGACTTCAATGGATATACCCGGGCCTAAGTCTAGAATTATAATGGCTACTGGTTAAGTATTCATTCTCTTAGTTTTTACATATAGCTTTTCTTTTATTAAGGGAAAATCAAAATTTTAAACTTGTATCAAGAAAGTGTTTCAACTGGAAACATCGTATAAAAAACAAGCAATTTACTTTTTCTTTACCAGGTAGGCAGATATGCACTGCTACTTCTATATAGTAGATGAAAAAATATGGTCTGAGATACTGACATCAGCTCACACAACATTTTTGTGCAATCTGTGTATAAACTCTGAATCTCAAACACAAAATTCTGCTCATAAATCACAGATCACACTTGGAGTTTGGTTTTTTTGGTGCTTTAGTATTTTTCTTATTTATAAATGCTCCCACATTTCAAGGGTCTGTGACTACATGATTTAAACATATGTAAAATTTAGTTTGGAATGTGTAATATGATCTTACATTTCTTAGCACATATTTGTGACTGAGTGATTTATGTTCCTACTGCTTCAAGAATACTGTGATAACACGTTGGCATATAATGTTGAACTTAGATGAAATTAAAGCCTACATTTTTACTCATAAATCAAATAGTGCCCCGGAATTTTCAGAAGCATCAGGACAAGATTGTCTGTATGAAAAAAAAATGTTACTAATCCTTTGCACATGCCATTTAGCAAACTCTTGGACAATTCCCAATCACAGTTCAAGATGTAAAACATGTTAGAAACTGGTCCTACTATGCAGTTTTCAAGCTTCAAAATGTTCATGGTCACCTTTTAATCTCTTCTATGGAACAGCTACTTTTCTTGATCCAAAATTGTGATCCAGAATATGCACACCATCTATACTCCAGAGTCTGGGCTTTTAAAAATTTCTATCACTGAGAACATTTCAGGTTTCAGGACATCTACTTCTACTTAAAAATCACTTTGTTCATGGTGTGAAGATGACTCATAGAGTTCTGAGGAGATAAATGCTTTACAATTATTTTTCTTGTTTTTCTTTTCTCTCAAGTAATTTTAAAAGTTGAGACAAAGGGTAATAAATTTGTTTTCCCTTTTTTTCTTCCATAAACACATTTTTTTTTCTGTTGTCTTACGTGTGAGTGAAAAGAGTGTCTTGAATACTTACTAAAAGCTACATTTGGAAATCAAATTACTGAGTACTTACTTGCATAAGCACTCCCATGACAGGTCAAAGAAATCAACCTAAGTTAGTCAAGTGCTGCATGTTAAGTGACTACAAGGAGACTTCAGTATATTATTAAAGGGTCCTTTAAGAAGCCTAATTTTGTTAAGGGAATGACAGTAATATCTTAATGTATTAAGGAATGAGATCTAGTAGTTAATCTACCAGAGAAATTAAAAATTAGTTAGCATTTACCTTTCCTCTGTAAAGAAAATATACCAGAAAGTATCTTTTCTGTAACAGTTCTTAAAGTCACTTATTGGGGAAGGCAGTGGCGGCTGGCTTTATGTAAAATTCTAATCAAATCATCACCATGTATATTGTTTCCAGGTACTTTTAGTAACAAATGAAGTTTTGTTTGTGCTAGCCTTCCTGGTAATCACCAGGAATAAATGTGTTAAGTGCCACATAAAATGCTTGTGTATTTCTTCAATCCTATTTTCTTCAGAAAAAGCACAAGTGAAGGCAATGTTTTTGCCTGTTGAAGAAAACTGACAATTTATGTGTAAGAGAAATGAGAACTGACTTTAATTTCTGACACCAGGATGTTATCTGATAATTCTGAGGAATCAAATTTGTCAAGTGAAAAGAGACACCTTTTTTGCATAGTAAGTTGTCAGGTTATGTAGGTCTACACTGAAAACAAATTGGCTGACGCAAATTTAAAAACAAACTAGTGATTTCTAACAATCTGAAGGTAACAGAGTATTGGTTGATAGATATTTCCTTTAAAATCTCAATACTTATGTAGGCACACAGGTTGTGGAGATTATGGACCGTCCATCACTAAACATTTTTTTCTTTGATCCTGATTCCACCTAGACAGAAGCACTACATGACTCCTTCAAGTCCCTCAAAATATTACAATTCCTTTAACTCTCTATTTCAGTGATCTAAACATTGTAAGTTAACCTTGGTATTACCACGGGTTTTGTTTATTAGATTGACTATTCTAAAAGGTATCACATAAATGTGCATGGATATCTATAAACTAGGTAAAAGAAATCGGTGTTTTTGAAGGGCAGTAAAAGTCTTAACCCTGATTCAGAATTACAGAAACCAGGTTTGAAAGTGATGGTTTGCCTTTTCCTCCTATTATGCACTAATCTGTCAGTTTTGCTCAGCAGAATCTTGACGTGACACTGTGTGAAATTACATATTTCTCACATTTTTGTGGCACCAGCATTGAAGTAAGTTTAGCTTTTATTTTTTTTGCATGTAAAACTCTTCACACAGATCCATGGGGAGCTATGCAGTCATAACCAGACATGATCTATGATACTTTAGGAAAACAAACAATATTAGCAGAGTTAATAAACAAAACTGTTTCGCATCCTAGTCTTTTACAGTGGCTATTCAGTGATGTTTTATGATATATTCACTAGCTATCCTGCTGATTAGAGACAGGCAGGCTAGTCAAGAAAACAGCATATCATTTTAGTACTTGCAGCCACTGAGGTTTAAGGGTTTACAGTATGTATTTGTCTGAAGTAAAGGAATGTTTGTAAATTCTGCAATTTTTGCCTTATCTACAGAAAGACAGCATTTTTTTAGCTTAAATGAAAAAAAAAAATCCTACTGATACCTTTCTTTTTTTTTTTTTTNTCTTTTTTTAAAATTACACTTCATATCTTGGCCAGAAAAAAGGAACTAAAAGCAATGCCTGTAACAGATCAAGGCCAGCAATTTCCCAGCTCTTGGAAAGGCAATTATGCCTTGTGCTGGGCTTGTTTTTCTCTAGCAGTGATATTTCAACTCAGATCATCACAACTAGCTGAAGATTTATTTTCTAACATTACTGTTCATCCCTTTGTTTGGCTTCATTTTAGTTTGTCCTGAGGACCCAGGCTCAAACTTCAATAGCAACTACAGCACCTGCAACTGTTCATCTCATCTTCTTTCTCCTACAAGAACAATGAAATCCTCAATGTTGAATACCATTTAAAAACTGTTAACAGATATTGTCCTTTGAAATAGAAAGGACCCAGGATCTTGGGATAAAGGATGACATCATAGGTCTAGACCTGAAAATCACTCCCCTTCCACTGTTTGGCGTAGCACAATAGCAAAATCCTGCCTACTGCACTGACTGAACTCCATCAAAATGGCCACTCTTCACATGGATATAACTTTTAGGTTTATGCTTTCTAAAACTATTTTTTAAAAAGTCTTTTTTCTTAAATAGTGGAAAAGCCATAAGTATCATAAGCTAAACCTGAAATGTTTATGTAGCGCCTTTGAGGTCACTCTCCTTGTCTTTGCCCACACAAATACGTGTCTATGTCTATGTATGCATCTGTGTAATGTGTCATATGCAATATGTGTAATATTTTCTGCTAGGATGTGAGACCAAAGCAGGAATGGCAGCTATGCTTTCCTCTGGAAATTAACCTACAGCAAGAGATACAGAATCACTAATACTGTGTAATAACAGTTATATTCCCCTAGCTCAAGCTGCTGAGGTGAGTGTTCTTGGACAACATGGTCATGCCATCTGTTCTCAACGGTATCAGTAGCAGTTTAGAGAAATAAGTTTGTGTATATTAGAATTGGCCTTAAAGCGTTACAAACTGTTGGTGGTGTATTTTGACTCCTACACAATCCCTGGTGGCATGATGTTGGTAATATATAGCATTGTATTCTCAAGAACTGGATTGTAACCGCAGAAATGGAAGAGTTCAGTCAGAAGAGTCCTAATGAAAATTGATTGTAGAGACTGGGGGATAGAGATATAGTATATCTGTTCAGCAGGAAACCTAGCTGTAGTCATTTTTTTCTCCCTTTTTCATACAACTTATAGACCAGAAACAAAGATAAACCCAGATCTCTGGATCCAGAGGAAAACTAATACTCTATTTAGTGTGCCAAATTTTCTGCTGGTGTATCTTGATATATCTCAATTGACTTTAATAGAGCTCAGCCATTTTTCACCAGCCAGGAATTTGGTCTATTGTAGCAGGAAATGTCCTCACTGAATTTGCTGTATGCTTTCATTTTTATTCTTTTCTATTATTGGAATTGCCATATACTTTTATGAAAATCTAGGGAAAGTTTTGAGGTAAAAGGATGTCATTTTTCTGATTAGTTGCATGAAAGAGAAATTTCCTTTAAAATAAATTTTTTTGGATATTATAAATACATGTTCAAAGAAAATTGCAAGGTGGGCAGTGTTTTTAAAGAGTTTTAAGAGACGTATCTCTGAATGCTCTTGAATTCTGCTCTTTCCTTTGAAATCAATGACAAAGTTTATTTACCTGTCTCAAGTTGAAGCGTGGCAATGTCTTTAATATCTAGATACATTACTTGTGATTATCCAGGTGATGCTGCACTTTGTTCTTCTGTAATAAAGCCACACAATAGTAAATCCCTGACCAGATAAAAAACAAAGAAGTACAGAGTACACTGTACCACTGTTAATATCACAGAACCATCCTGTAGAAATAGACTCCTTAGTATATATAAATTCTGTGTAATGTACAAAATCCATCAAGGAGGCTGAATTGATTCGAATTGTTATAAAGTTATGCCTTTTTTTATGCCTAAATGGAATTGTCTACTTTTTTTGACTTTCATAAATTTTAAAGAGAAGAAATACTTGAATATGCTGGTAGGTAGAAGAACATATTCCTGAGTAGGCGGGCAGTACATGTATAAGAAAGACCTCTAGCAGTGGAGTGCTGATAAGAAGCCAAATATACTCCTGTAGGTGTGGTGGGCTGAATCAATAGAACGAGAGAAGACAATTGCAGTGAGGGCATCCAGAGTTTTGAAAATATGGAAAAAAGCAATTTTGTGTTGTATTTCCAGAAGGAGAAAAGAATGGGATAATTATGTACCTATCCATACAATTTTGTGTATTTATTTGTGGAAAAGAGATTGTTTCTGGCTCTTGATTTATCTGACAAAATACTCTATAGATGAACTTTTTTTTCTATGTTCAGCACTGAGTTTTCACTTAAGGTAGGAGTGTTTACAGAGTTTCTGAATCTTGTCAAGTCTGGATTGCATTTTTTGCTGAAGAATGGTGTGAAACATCCAAAGATTTTTAAAGTAGACGGTCAAACGAGAAAAACAATTCATTAGGGTATCTACACAGTTTAGGCAATTCTCTGTCAGCAGTTGTAAGTGAGGTTTCAAGATCATTGTTTTTGACACAAATGATCTTCAATTACAATTTGTTTTCACTGATTGAAGATCTTTTCCAGGTTTTCAGCTGGAAATAGTGGGGAATTGTTGCATAACTAGAAAGGAAGGCCTTCTTGAATGACTAGCTTTCCTCAGATGTTAAAAGACCTCCCTCAGATGTCAAAAAAAAGAAGATGTGCTTTCATCTCATTTGTAATTGGATGTCCAAAAAGTTTAATCTGAAAGTGTGAATGTCTTTAAAATTTAAAACTTAGAAAGACAAAGCATGTAAGTAACTCTCAAACCCTGCCACTTTGAGCAAAAGGAGGTAAAAGTTATTGAAACTGAAGGGAACAGGAGTAAAGATATTTTGTTACTCAGAAACTAGAAAAGGGTGATTACCTTCTACCGCTATATGGGAAAGTCAAGTTTGTTGTGGAGGATGATAAAGGAAGTAGAAAAGACTTGGAGAAGTCTAAGACAGAAGTCCAGAAGGAGAACTTGTGCTGACATGATCAAGGCTAAAATAATGACACCTCTGTAGCATAAAATTGTGTGGTGGGAAAGTAAAAGAATTATTAGTGATTGAACAGTAGATTTTGTCTTACCAGGAAATAATTACTAATGGGAGGGGAGAGATTAGAGGTTGTTATTGTCAGATTGTCTGGCATTTTTTTTCCTGTAAACAGAGTCAACTTTAGCATCTGAATCAAATTTTAAAAAGAACCTTGTTTTGCAGAGTTAAATTTATTGAAGATATTGATTAAATTCAGGGTTGTTTTGGAAATGTATACGAGCTAAGTATGTTTTTCTGTAGTAGACATGTTGTAATACTTAATGACAGCTAAGCATCATGGTGAGTGGCATGTTAGAAAAGTTGGAGATGAATGGATTGCTTTAGGGATGCACAAACTATTAGCTGAGCACAAGAATATTGACAGAATACATCTAGATTAATGTTCAAGCAGACATCTTTCTTATATCCCCTTTTCCTCAAGGTCTAGCATCCAGCATCCCCTCTTCACAGAATCACAGAATCAATTTAGGCTGCAAAAGACCTCCGAGATCATGGAGTCCAACTTATGACTGAACACCACCGTGTCAACTAGACCGTGGCACTGAGTGCAATGGGCAGTCTATCCTTAAACACTTCTGGGGACAGTGACTCCGCCACCTCCCTCAGCAGCTGATTCCGATACCTAATTGCCCCTTCTGTGAAGAATTTCTTTCTAATGCCCAACCAGAACCTCCCCCAGTGCAGCTTAAGACTATGCCTTCTTGTCCTATTGCTAGTTGCCCCCTCATATGACTTGTGCTCCAGACCCTTCAACAGCTTCTTTGCCCTTCTCTGGACATGCTCCAGCAACTCAATGTTCTTCCTGAATTGAGGGGCCCAGAACTGGACACAGCACTCAAACCTCACCCTTACCAGTGTCAAGTAAAGGGGAAGAATTAGGGAAGTGATGGCCACAGTATTTCTGGTACAATCCGGGGGGGTCATTGGCCTCCTCAGCCACCTGGGCACACTGCTGGCTCATATTCAGCTGGCTGCCAACCAGTAGTCCCAGGCCTCTTTCCGCTGGGACAATTTTCAGACACTCTTTCCCCAGCCTGTAGCTCTGCATGAGGTTATTGTGGCCAAAGTGCAGGACCTGGCACTTGGTCTTATTGAATCTCATACTGTTGGTCTTGGCTTATCAATCTAGCCTGCCCATGTCCCTCTGCAGGGCCTTCCTGCCCTCCAGCAGATGGACACTCCAACCCGACTTGGTGTTGTCCGCAAATTGACTAGACTCAATCTCCTCATCCAGATCATCAATAAAGGTACAGGACAGCTCCTTCTCCCTTGACTCATACTGTGGAAGGGTCTCAGAGCTCACGAAAAAGATCCGTCTTAGGCACTTGAATCAGAAGATGTACTCCAGGACCATGTGTAATATCATCCAACTGCCAGTTGAGTGCCCACACCCCAGATCAGACTAAAGCTATACCAAAGTAACTCCCCCTCATTATCAGCTGTTTCCCTCCACAGATTCACTCCTGTTTGGCTGTACTACTTGTTAATGTAGACCACATTCAACCATCAGCTTAGGAATGAGCCATATGCTTCTCTTCCACCCCCCAGAAATGGATGAAACATGATTTATACAGATCAGAGGGAGAAGAGTAAATCAGGATGAAGTCATTCAGCTGAATGTTTCATGCTAACAAAAATATTTATGCCAAGTGAATACTTGTATTAATATTAATATCAAAACAATTTAAAACATGGTCTTGTATCTGAGGATCTTTTCTTCATGCAGCAGAAGTAGATATTTTATACATCCTAATAAGCATCTATTATATTATCTCTTATATAAACATAAGTTTATATAAAAGTGTGAAAATATTCAAGATTTTGTAATATGGTACAAATGCCAAATTATAACAAAATTTAAAGTTAATTAGATAGTTAGTACAGTGCACTGAAGGATCTTTTTTCTTTTCAGCGCAGCAGAAATACCGGCTGTGCAGTGCTGTGTATGATTTATTTATAGGCTGCTAATGAAGACATATCTAATCATCATAATTAATTGGTATTTTAGTACTTTGGGGCCTAATCACAGAAAATTTCATATGTTGGCTCAAACAGATCTTAGCTGTGAGGCAAAAATTCAGAAGAAGTCTTGATTTTTCTTTGTTCAAGTTTGCTTTTCCATTGAGCTTAACTACTGTGTGGTGATTATAATTTAACCCTCAAAACACAGCATATGTTAAAATGCTGTGAAAATGAGCTAAGAGAGGGTGATTTGCAGGGACAGTGTTACATGACAACCGTTTCCTATTTGCTGTGGGAATTTGCTTTAGTCAGGTCTGATATTAACCCTTTTTTATCAGCATTGAATCAGTAAAACAGTCCACTATTTTTTGTAACTATCCACACAATTTCATGCTTTTTCTTATTATTTTGTATGCTAAACTCACATATATAAAAAACTCCCGTAAAATGTCATATAGTTCATAAACTTAATGTTCACTTGTATATTTGTGCCTACATTCTCCATCACTCTACTAATGGTCAATAGATATGTATTATGAGTTAATAGTCTGGTTTCATTTTAACTGCTGAAAATAAAGTACTTTTTATTTCATATGAGAACAGTTCTTCACACGTATTATAGAATTAATTCATGTTCTAGGTTTTAAATAAGTGTGTACATATAAATACATATAGTGCAATATGGAAATATATGTGTATATACATACTCTTTGGTTCCATGAATATAATTCCTTGTTCAATTTTTTAGATGACTGATGAATATATCATTTCATTCCCAAGAAATGAATACTCCCACCTTCCTGTGTTGTCAATGATGTGGGTATGATAGGCCTTCATTATAGCAGCAATAGCACTTTCATTTTTAGCTAACATAGCTGTTCCAAAAAGTAACTGCAATAATCATCTTCCATCTTGCCAGATATTGACTACTGGGCTAGAGGAACTGTATGTTCTTTGTGAATGTATATTATAATATAGAAAGTAATAAATTGTATTGCTTTTTTATTTTTATTTTCTTTTGATAATTTAAACTGCTATGTCTTCTACTAAATATACTAATCTGTACTGGTACTACAAGTAGTGTGTAACAAAATAATTCTGCTAGATTCTTCCTTTGATGTTTATCCCTCAACCTTTGTCAGTTTTTTTCTCCACATATCAGAAACAGCAATTTTATTTAACAGTTTCTCAGTGTATATCTCATGTCTTTATTACATTTCATGAATCTGAATTTTCAAGGATGACATTTTCGCAAGTATTTGTGATTGGCATAGGTTGTCTGTTTTCAAATGCTAGGAAGCAATCTCGATAGCTGTAAAACACTTTGTCTTGTTTTGAATGTTCATGAATATATTACAAGAAGTGACACACAGTGTAAGGAGTCTGGTAGAAACCCCTGTGTAAGGAATCCTGGAACCTGAACTCCCTGAACACTCTTTCCTCCCAAAGCACTGACATTATGAATTGTATGAAGGAAGAATGTCCATTAGTTGTTAATTCTACCAGCAGCAATTCTTATGAGCCATTTCTAGGCTTCCAGATGAGGCAAAGGTCATTAAAAACTTCCCTTACTTCCAGTAAAGTGCTTGAACTCAAACAAACCCATACAAAGATGTTCCAGTGCAGTGCTTAAATGGCATGCATACCATTCCAGCTAGTGCACTTTAAGGGTATCATATGAAGCTAATTAGGTGCCCCTATGGGTAATCTATCTCTGCTTGGACTTAAACAACTGGTTTCCTATTACAAAAGAAATAACTTTATTTCTCCTGTTCAAGGAGGAACACTTTTAGCTATTTTTAAGTGTCCCATCTAAGTTCTAAGATAAAATTACTTAAACCGTAAGTACCGGTGCTACTCCATTCTTCAAGAGAAAGAATGGGAAAAGACTGCATGATTTAGCTGAGCCTACTAGGAAACCTAAAAAAAAACCCACACCAAAGCAAAAAAAATAAAACAAACAAACAAAAAAAAGAAACAAAACCCAAAGCATGAAAAAAAAAAAAAAAGAAAAACACACCACAACCACAGGGACACAGTTAAAAGTAGCAACACTTATATCATCCTTTCAGGTTCCAGACGTGAGCTGGTAAGGCCATTAATACTACAGGTTATAACAGATGGCCGTTCTTGCTTGGACATGCACATACATCATCAAATTTCCCTTTGAGTTTCACCCTCTTTAATTCCCACTGAAGTCAATAGGAGTTTCATCCCTGTAAAGAAGAAAAGAAATGGACCTGCAGGGATATTTTTCCTTTGTCTTAAGTGATGTATTGTTACATGTAGGGATTAACACAGAAAGGAAAAATGTCATTGGGACCAACTCACAAAGAATTTTGTTTAAATCCTTGTAAGATAAAAGTCAATTGTTATTTTACTTTCTGAAGGTTAAAACCTTCAAGAAGTTCTCTAATGAAACCAGCAGTAAGAAAATTATCAATAGATATTCTATATCTACATTCCTTTGTCTAATGTTATATTCTTTGAGGATCCACAAACAACCAGGATCCATTATCTATTTTTCTGCCCTTCAGCATGCAAGAACAGTTAAATTAAGTATATCTGACTGGGAATCTGAGGAAATTATAAGTTTTGAGAGTAAGTCTTTTAATAATTTCTTTTGTTGTTTAAATCAAATCACTACCAACAAAAAAACACAAACAAAACCTCACAAAACCATGAAAGAACTAGAAATCTTTTTAAGAGGACGTAACTTCAGCTTTAGATGACCCTATAGAATGCTTTTCATTTTTAACTAGCTTAGAGACACAGGAAGAAATCTATTATTTCATGCATAGTTTACTTACCAACGTCATAAAGGTGGAAATATTCCCCTGTGGAATTTGATATACGATGATCTGGGTTGTAAACCTATTCTGACTAATCATGTTTATTCTGATTGATTGAGCTAATTGAAAAACAGCACAGATATTCCCTGTAGGTGCATTTTTCTCTTATTATATTTGTATGATAATAAAAAAAGGATGTTTTCAATTCTCAAAAAAATAATTATCTTGGTTCTTCTTAGCCTACCAGAACAGATTGCATGTCTGAATGTTATTAGTCTAACAGGTAAGCAATCTGTTTTCAGAGTTTGACCATACTAAATTTATCCATTAAAGGCCTAAATATATATTTGGAATGAGGTGCTCAGCACATCATTCTTAATGCCAATAGATGATTTTTTCTTTGTTCCCCTGAGTGATGCTATGCATATCTACTTTGACAATATTGCCTGACTGCAAAAATTGTTCTCAGCCTCCTCATTGAGACCACCACTCACCTCATACATTTAGTGATGTTACCTACTCTATTTCCTTGACTCTCAGAGATGCTGAAAGGCATCTGTTATAGTGACCGTCATGCTTAATGGCGGCTATGCATCTATGCCAGAGAAATGAGGAAAAAGCTTGAAATAACCTTTCATGAAGAATCAAAAAAATACAGGCTGAAATATCAGGTTTAACTCCAAAATTGGTGCAATGACTTCCGCAGAAACAGCACAGCATTGCCTTCTTATTTATAAGATATTGCAATACTGAGATCTATTCTTATACAGAAAAAAAAGAAAAAAAAAAGGAAAAATGGAAAAATGGAGCAGAGATCAGTTTTTCTTAGGTTCCCTTAGGTGTCCAGTACAGAGGTGAATGAACTTACAAGTTTTAAAGGCC
Source organism: Dicrurus megarhynchus (assembly GCA_013399195.1). Classification (NCBI taxonomy): domain Eukaryota; kingdom Metazoa; phylum Chordata; class Aves; order Passeriformes; family Dicruridae; genus Dicrurus; species Dicrurus megarhynchus. The sequence continues at coordinate 2,004,045 of VXAD01004809.1, forward strand.
AGAGAAAATGAACATCAGAACTTTTGGATGATTATCTAATATGTACCTGACTGCAGTTTAGATTTCAGGTTTAAGATGTTTTATAAGCAGTTTGCCTCATAGAATTTTAAGTACTGAGTCTTCTTATTTTGATAAAATGCAGGGTGTGGAAAGATGTTTAAAATGTTGAAAAAAGTAAAAATACTCAAAGTGTTAAATCTTACATTCAGAAACTACAGTAACTTAAAGGGAAGATAACTGGCATATCACTAAGGCTAGTAAACTAGTTAATGGAAAGTAAATGTATTTTTCTCCAAGGAGAAATGAAGATGAGTAATATCTATTGTAAAACCCCTATATAATAATTGGAAGGAAGGAGCTTGTATCTCCACATTGATAGACTTTCCATGACGATATAACTTTCCATGCATAAAAATTGTGTCATGCTCAGTGGCTCAGTTTATAAAGATATCAGGGGAAGCCAAAAGAACAACCAAAATATATGAAGAGTTTCTGAGATCAACATTTACTTTACAGCCTTGCAGAACTCTTTATTCAGCAACTCTTTCTATAATTTTAGTTCAGCTGAACCCCTGAATTGCCTTTTAAATATTGGTTCCAGTCAAATACATTGAAAGTGAAACCATAGGTTGGAGATTTAATTTAGCTCTGAATTTCTTTCATATAATTGGCCACAAAAAATATTCTGAGGAAACATAAGAACAAATGTGGATATTTGTACTAACTGAGGAGGAGAAACATATACACACAAACATAATTCTGAATCGTAACAAAAGATAAAAAAATTATTTTTCAAAATTATGTTCTAGATTATGATGTCATGTCTGAAGCTTTGCAAGATTTTCTTGCTAAAGATTCTCATATGTCTGGGTCTGTGCAAGTCAGCAGTGTTCATACAGCTATTTTGAAAGTTTTTGGGAACTTTTGGAATCATTTAGACATGGACTAGGAAATCACATAAGTGATCAGAAAAAGAGCACTAAGTGTAGCAAATAGCTGAGCTTTTCTTAATAGGTCACAAGTTGTCCTATTTTACAAAAACAAAGAGATAGAATTCATAGAATCACCAGTGTGAAATTCTAGCCAAAGCATTGGTACTGCTCAGCATCAAAATATATCATGACTGACAGAACCCTACTGTTTTGGAGTCCCTAGAAATGTTTTTCTTTATCTGTGAGTATCACAAGGAGATTTGAACCAAATAGTGGGATATTTTGAACACTGAGGAGAAAACAATTTCTATTGTTTGATGGAAAGTGCAATTTTACAAGGATATTCAGTGGCTTGTCCCATCACTTCACTGCATGCACACCTAAATCACAATTGATTCTGACACATACTTTACCAACTAATTATTGGTGAAAGAAACTTATGAATAAAAATCAGAAGCTATTTGATGGTAGTCATATCACAGTACTTTTCAAAGGAATATGATTTTGGTCCATTAAATATTTTATTGACTTATTTCCTGGTGATTATGATATAATGAGCAAGTGTTGCCTCATCATAAACCATATTATTTTGTACTGCTTGTTAAACAGAAACTGTATTTGATCATGACCACCATTAGCTGGCATTTCTTATTAGTTATAACGAGGAGCTGTAGCAAACTATGTTGCACACTTCTAGAGAATTTTTTTCTGACCGGATGGATACATAGTGTAGTAAAAGGCAGGCTTTTATTTTCTTTTTATCTGTTGATGTGCTGTTGGTGATTTGCTCTAAAATGTGTTGACTGCATTGTTTTTCTCATCTAAAATGTTGTTATAAGGACAAAGCTAGTCACATCAGAGGATTTATCTGTCTTTCACCATTCTTTATGTACTTCCTGCATCTTCTCTCATGTGCAGTCTTTCCAAAGATTAAAGAGCTGGCTAAGCAAACTCCATCTATTTTCTATTTTTCCTACACGACCACAGTTTCATGTTGTTGGGTATTTTGTGTTTTGTTGGGTTTTTTTTTTTTTCTCCTGAAAGAAAACCACTCGGGGGAAGATATTTTAAATGATTTGACTAAACCACAAAAAGTGTTTAAAAAGGTGACAAAAAATCATGTCTATGTAACAGAATACCTCACTGTCAAAACAGACTGAAGGATGTCCAGTTCTGGGCCCCTCACTACAGAAAAGACACTGAGGCACTGGAGAGTGTCCAAGGAGAAACAAGCTGGTAAATATCCTGTGAGAAGTGGCTGAGGGAGTTGGGGTTGTTCAGCCTGGAGATAAGGAGGCTCAGGTGGACTTTATCATACTCTACAGCTGTGTGAAGGAAGATTGTGTCAAGGTAGGCATCCGTGTCTCCTCCCAAATAACAAATGACAGGACGAGAGGAAATGGCCTCAAGTTGTGCCAGGGAAAGTTCAGATTGGATGTTAGGGTTGTCAAGCGCTGGAACAGGTTGACCAGGGAAGTGGTGGAATCAACATCCTTGGAGGTATTTAAAAGATATGTAGTTCTGGCACTTAAGGATGTGGTTTAGTGGTGGACTTGGCTATTTTAAAGGTTAAACTCAATGACCTTAAGGTTCTTTTCTAACGCATATGGTACTATGATAATGTACAACATTTGAAGAGAGAATTAACAATGTAGAGCAATCAGTTGTGCAAATTTTTAACTGTTTTGACACTTCCATGTCTATATTTATTTAGTGGCTCAAATTCAACTTGGCTAAACTATAAATGTCCTTCCTTTTCTTCCTCGAAGTGTTCTTCATTTCACCATTTCTTGATCATCATGGAAAAAGCTGTTTTTCTGCTACAACCTGTTTAAACTCAACTCAAGTACCACTATAGGTCTTCCTATTTACATTCTGTTTAATTGTGATGAGAATTATGGTTCTTTATCCATCTATAAAATAAAGTAATTTCTCTTGATCTATAAAGCTAAACCACTTGTCCTTGTTTCTTCTCAAATTTCAATTACTTCAACATCTACTATATCAAAAGCAACACCATCCAACACCTGCTACTTCAGAATGCTGCTAAATCACTTTGTTAGTGTAGTGGTTTGGTTCAAAATGCCCATTACTTACTTATTTTCCTTCTGTGAGATAAGAACCAGGAGAAAAGCAAACCAGGCACAAAACTTAAACCTTAAAAGCATAAAGAAGTTTATTAACAGAACTACAAGGCAGAAAAAAAAGTTAGACTAAACCTTCAGAACACTTCTCCTCCCCCCACCTTCTTCCCTCCTCCCACCAACATGAAAAACAACCCTCAAGGTTTTCCAGAGTCAGTTTACCATCTCTATAAGAACTTTCTCAGTCCATCCAGGGAGAGGAGTCTCTCTTGCTCATGCTATGGAGACATCTCCACACGAAAACAGTTAAACAGTTCTCTTGTGGCTCAGTGTCACAGCAAGGCCGCCCGGAATGGTTTCTGCTTGCCTGTGAAAGTCCCTTCCCTCAACTTGCAGCTTTCCCCACAACTGCTCGAGGGTTTCATCTTTAGCTAATGGGGTACCATTTTAAGGATGAGCTGTTCAGAAACAAAAGTTCTCTTTACCCATCTGTGGGTGCATATTCATCTCTAGGAACAGAGGTCCTCCCTTTCTCCGGTAGTGAGAGGGTCCTCATCTCCTTCAAAACAAAAGTTCTTTTCACCTGTCTGTAGGTGCATCTTTATCTCTAGGCACAGAGGCCCCCTTCTTCTCTGGCAGCAAGAGGGTCCTCATCACCTTCAACTGAAAAGGCACAGAGGCCTTCCTCTGGGAGCGAGAGAGTCTACATCACTTTCAACTCTCTCTGTTAAAACTTCTCAATAAATCACAGCTACTTCAGTAGTTGCTTAATGCAGCACAGGTACTTCTACCCATGGGTTGCGGTTTTGAACGCTCTGCCTCCCCCCACCATGCTTCATGAAATTACAACGGGAACACTGAGATATATTATAGTCCATCACCACAGCCTTACAAGAGAATTTCAGCTTCCAGGAGAAGCATCTCCTCTTTCTCCTCTCTCAGGGTTTCAGCTCCTCCTTCTTTGCTGACTTTGGTGTCTCTGTGCTGTTTATTTCACGTGCCATCATCTGTCCTTTTCCTCTGACTCAGGAGAGGATTGAATGTCTGGAAGCTTCATCTGTTCTGGAGAAATCTTACAGCACTAAAAGAGTTAATCTCACCCGGCCTTGCAGCTGGAATTCGCTTATCTCTCCTTGCCGGGCAGCAGCAGTGGGTGAGGGGGGGCATGGCCCGTCCGGAGCAGCTGAGGGGACCTGGCCTGCCCGAAGCAGGGCTGGGGCCGGAGCAGGGCTGGGGGGGCCGGGCCGGGCCGCAGATGGAACAGGGCCGCTCCAGGGTGGGCTCCTGGGCCGTGCCCCGGGCCTCCCCCAGTTACCTGTCCGAAGGCCGGAAGTCAGAGAGAGCTTTCCCGGGCTCCGTTCGTTCTTAAATGTGGATCACAGAGGCGTACCAAGCTTCTTAAGTGGCTTAAAGAAGTTGTCAATATTCCAACGAGCCAGTTGATTGGTTAGGTCAGGTCTAGAGGAAACTGTAAGCACTTCTACAAAAAAAAAAAAATCACTTCCGAGGCTGAAGGAGTCTTCCTCAAAAACTCAGACTATGCTAACCCATGACATTTCTTTGCGTTCACTGGATCTGTCTACTAATTTTGGTCAAGCACGAAGCATCTCTTTAATTTTCACAGCATTCTTGACCTCTTCCTAGTCTGCTGGAGCATCAATTCTTGATCCAAAGTTTGATTTAAAGTTTTATCACTGAAATGTAAATTTTTGGTTCATTTTTGAACAGTATGATCCATAATTTCTTCTGCCATACCCTCCATGCTTGAGAGGATCTTTTCACGTATAGCTGCCAAACAAACAGCATTGTCTTCCTTCTGCTGCCTGAATGATCTCACACTAACTTGATTGCTTCTATCACACTTTCTCTTTCCTTGGAACTCCCTAATTTAACTGAATGCATCTACTTTCTCTTGTCCTGCACTGGTTGGCAGTTACCTGAAATAAGAACTCCTTTTTGTTCTCTCAATGTGTTCTCATAATGCCTAATACAATGGTGTTAGAGATCTAAGAACAGGCTTGAAACTGCTGGATAGTGAACATGGCTAACAAGATGATGACTGAGTGGTGGAAACTGCATCACTTGCACTTGCCTTGAGAACACTGCTGAAGAATTATTCACCTTAAACACTCCATATTTTGCATTGAAATCAGGCAGAAGCCCAGGGAAGCTCACCGGAGAGCTAGTGTGTACTGTATATTAAAAGAAGTTTTTTTCCTTTGGCACAGGATATAAAGTTATGATAATATGGGCTGTCATTTTAACAGAAGAGTGGTTTTTTTTTTTTTTTTTTTTTACTCCTCCATAGATGAAGCAAATCCATTTGATTATGACAAAGCTAAACATTCAGATACCTTTTCCGTGACCTTCAAAGGGGGCATGTCTCTGCTCTTGCACATGATCCACTAAAATCCTCTGAAAGTTAAAAATATTTCAGGTTCTTTTTCTAGGCAAAGAGGCAGTGACAGAAGGTAAAAAGGAGCACCCTAGGAAGGTAATTCAGTTATGTGCAAAGAACCACTTTATCTTTCTGAAAAGCAGATAAGGTTCCTAGCAGGAGAGGACCACATACTCTACAAGCCTTATGGGCATATGCAAGATCTCATGCCACCAGAAAACGTCTTGATGAAGTGGAATGTGCTGTTCTGTTAATTAAACCAACATCCTAATTAAAATACATTCCTTCAAATATAAAACAGTTTATGTGAGTACCCCCTAGGATGCCTCTGTTATTTTTTTCAATCTATTTAGTTATTAGTGTTTTGGATAGAATGTATAATTAATAGTGGAGTTTAAACATGGAGGTCTAGTGAGTTGATTCTGATCGCATTAGCTATCACAGAGAATCCTGCAGGATCCTCCTTCAGAACTTCATGAGTTTTTCCACTGCATGAAGTCTGAGAAATTCTCTTTTCTTTATGTGAAAACCTCTAAAGCACAGAACCCTCGTGTCACGTCATTTTCTTTGGTAAGCTTTTTTCTGATTTCTTTTTTTTCCCCACGAAGCCACACTGGCTGCCAATCCATCATCAACTTCCTGAGATATATCTCTTCCTCCTCCCTAAGTTTAGATAGTACATACCTTACCTTACAGACACAATTAGATATCCAGGCTGTCAGAGGAGAATTTCACAAACAACAGAGCAATTCTCCTATGGGAAACTTCTAAAGACAAGAAATGTTCTTCCATACCTTGGAGATTTAAAGGGGTGATTCAATGTTATATTGTTATGCTGATAAACATTTTTTTCAAAGTCTGTTAATGCTTTAGGGTAATGCAGTGGGGGGGCTTTGAAGAGGCCAGTGCGCTCATCCAAGGAGTTGAACAAATGGTCTTTATTTAGACTGTACAAATCAAAGTAGATAAATAATGCTTAAAAGTACACATTCAATTTCTTTAGGAGGAACACTAGTAAAGAAATCCCTTCTCCCTAATGTATTAATATCCTTTCATGTTTCATTGATACTGTTAGTGCATATTTATGACCATAAGAATGAATGTATTCTCACCTGCACCGATTTCTTCCTTCCTAAATACAAGGGGGAACCCCCCGCCACAAGAAAAATCCCCAAAACCAGCCAAACAAAACAAACCCTGAAAAAACCCAAAACCCACCAACCCTCTCCCCCAAAAACCAAGCAACCAACCAAAAATAATAAAAAAAAACCAACCCAAAAGCAAACAATCAAAAAAACCCCACACAAAAACAAAGAAAAAACCTTGTTCCATGATAATTTCCATGGCTTCCAGTGTCTTCTTTTCCCATTTAGGTTCTCCTAAGTCAAACAGAGAGTAGTTAACAACTTTTCCATGACAAAAGTCTTTTTCTTCTAGGCAGTTAGCTATTTTCACAAAGCTTGTGGAATCTTGTGGTCTTTGAGATATCTATCTCTGAGAATTGGTTGACAATGACCAATAATTCCAAGAGTTCCTGTTGAAATATTGTCCTGTATATACTTGCACATGAACATGCACCTGAATACAGACTAATTATTTGGTTACAGTGAGTAGATCTCTTTAGGAAAATGGACAAAAAAAGTTTCCTGAAATAAAATGGAATAATTTTTGGTAATAAGGATTATAAACTTTTAAATTTTGAGACAGTATTTTAAAATATTTATATCATATATGTATAGAAATAGCTATTAAAGATATAGATATCATATAGACACATGATATATTTTTATAATTTTTTAACATACATACAGATATGTAATATTTTATACTATTTTTACCTTAGTTATATTTGGTCACCAGAAGATTTGTCATATAAAGAAGTAGGGAGCATAACACAGAAGGGTGAGCAGATAAGCTGTCAATACACATATTAATACCAAAAAAAATGGAAAGAAAAATAGATTCAATTAAACCACCTCAGTGGCAATAGAATTCTTACCTCACAGGCAAAAGCACAATTAAGTGTAGAGGCAATATCTAGTTCCATAAATAACTATCTATAATCATGCACAATTGGCATGTCATTATTCATATTACAGAAAGAACAAACAAGAATAGAAAGCAATAATAATCTTATAGAACTGAGTTCCAGAAGTTCCCAGTAAGCTTTGCAATCTCCTCTTTCTCTCACTTTTTTCAAGCATGTTCATTAAAACTATCTGACAACATCACGTGAAAAACATTTTTCTTCTGTCTGTTCTCCATAAGAACAACATGAAGCATAGGAAGGAATAGAACGGCCACAGTGTATCAGGCCCAGTTAAGAAAAATCAGCTGAATAGCATGAAAATTATCAAGAAAAATAATGCAATTTTTCTTTGTTGTTTAAAAGAATTGCCCATTTTTCTACATCAGAAGTAAATCAGTCCTTGTTTTGCATTGAACTGAAAGATGTGAATCTAAGAGTGATAACATGCGCTTTTGCAAACAGTGGACTGATCTGGTATATTCCTGATGGATGCAATAATTTAAGGCAAACAAAAAAATGTCCCTGTCTTGCTAAAAATTGATTGATATTTTAATGGAGAAAGTGGGAGTTTTCCTCACTGATGCTATTTACTTCATTATTAAATATTATAATTTTTTAATCTTCTTTAAAGTGCAAAATTGCACTACATGACATACTACAATCCCAATGTCATTTCAGTTTATGTTTACCCATGTTGCCCAAAACTGTTCAAAATAGCTGGATTAGAACTTGCAAATGTAAAGATAAGGATGGATGGGAAATCTTTCAGGGTGTGTGTTAGCTTGGAAATCCCCTTAAGTCAGAACTCTATGTTGTTGGAGTGTGTTTCCTTATTTTACTCAGATGCCTACAAATGCGTGTACTGAGGATTCAGTATAGCCTTCGTGGTTTGATTTTGGTGACTTTATCCACGTTCATTTTAAAAGATGGATTATAGGGTCTTTTGTCTCTGTTTTGAGATTGAGTTCGGATCAGGTATCTCCTGACCCATTCTGTGCAGATGATGTCACCACCTAACAGAGTTTTGTTCCTCTCACTTAGCACAAGTACCCAGAATCTTGGGGCACATATTCAGACATAGTATCCAGTAAGAGCATGCTCTCTAGGGCCCTCAAAGATCTGATAAAAGCTCTTCAGAAATTTTCAAAAAATATGTAGATGTGGAGTTGGCAGTGCTGTATTAGTGGTTGGACTTGATGGTCTTACAGGTTTTTTCCAACCCAAGCTATTTTATGATTCTGTGATAAGGGTTAAAGCAAACAGACTGGGCTGGATTAGGGATTTCAAATTGACTTCTGCATGTTTGGACATGTGTTCTTCTATGTGTTGAACATAGGACTTTGGTTTCCAGCTCTGTCAGGCCTTTCTTCTCACATATTTAAAACCTTGACTAGAATAAGTCTCAAGGTTGAGAGATGGGTAATATCTTTTGTATTTTAAGACATAAGAAGTGTTTAAAACTATTGTCTCTGTCATATGAGGGTGCATTATGGAGAAACAGAAAAGTAGCCTGGTGCCAGGGAAAAAGCAGTTACCAGCAGATGATGCATCTTTGCCATCTACATTAACCTGGGATGTTAGCTGCAGCCATCAAGGGGGCTGAACAGAAAATTAGGAAACCATAATGTGACAGGCTGACTTTTCTTCACATTTCTGCTCAGTGAAAGAGTGAATTTGATTCATTGGAAATACAACCTTAATGGACTAAAGTAACTCAGTGCCCAGTGTCTGGCCTCCTCAGCCAACTAACATATTTCAGCAGAGCGCTAATTAACAACAGATAGAACATATATGTGAATTCAGTGTCTTGCAAACTGAGGCATTTCAATATGACGTGGAAATATTTTATAAAATTTGTACTTTGGGTTGATACTGGTGCTGACCAAAACCACTCTATTGTTCCCCTGCACAGTTGGACAAGGGAGACAAAATACAGTGAAAAGCTTAGGGGTTGAAAGAAGGACAGGGGAGAGATTACTCAGCAATTACCATCATGGAGAAAACAGTCAACTTAGGGAAATAAATTTAATTTATTGCAAATCAAAACAGAGGACTATAATGATAAATAAACCCCAAATCTTAAAAACACTTTTCCTCACCCCTCCTTCTCCCTGGACTCAACTTTACTGCCCAATTCTCTACCTCATCTCCACCAGTGGGGATGGGGGATGGGAGATGGGGGTTGTGGACAGTGCATGACACATTGTCTCTGCTTCTGTTTTCTCCTCAGAGGGAAGACTCCTCACACTCTTCCCCTGCTCCAGCATGGGAGCACACTCTCCCTTTGTGTGCAGTTCTCCAGGAACAGACTTCTCCAGTGTGGGTCCCCCACAGGGTCACAAGTCCTGGCAGAAAATCTGCTCCAGCATGAGCTCCTATTTCCATGGATCCATGAGTTCTGCCAGGGACCTGCTCCAGCAAGGGCTTCCCACAGGGTCACAGCCTCTTTTGTGCACATCCACCTATTTAGGTGTTGGGCTCTCCACAAGCTGCAGGGTCTGCTTCATCATGGAGCTCCTTGGGCTACAGGGGCATAGTTGCCTCACCATGGTCTGTGACAGGGGCTGCAGGAGAATCTCTGCTCTGGCACCTGGAGCACCTCCCCCTCACTTCTTCCCTGACATCCATGTCTGCAGAGCTGTTTCTGTCACATATTCTCTCTCGTCTCTCTGGCTGCTACCACCACCACTGATGGGTTCGACCTTGGCCAATGGTGGTCCATCTTCGAGTTGGCTGGTGCTGGCTGTCAGACACAGGGGCATCTCCTAGCACCTTCTCACAAAAGCCACCCCTACAAACCCCCTGTTACCAAAACCTGGCCACAAAAACCAATTTATTTTAAAGAAACTAGGAAAGAAAAAATGAAATAACTCCTCATGTTAATTAATATGTGTGTTTTTAAATAATTAAATACAAATATTAGTTGTCAGGAAAACATGAATTTACTACATGTTCAGTCTGTTAGTAATTTTTCCCAAGTCCGTAATTTTCCTAGATATTTATAGAATATAAGCAAATGCTTACAGGCATGTTCTTTCTATCCTTTAAATCAAAGGAATAACAAATTGAAATTATGCATTCTGGGCATGTATTAATTTGTATGCTTTTTTAAAAATTTTTTAAGATTAAAGAGGGAGGCATCACCCTTTGTTTGCATTTACATAAAATATTGCAAAATTAAATAGCAGTTGTTTGATGTTTGTTTTATAGTGGTTGGGGTTTTTTTTCTTTTTTTTTTTTTTTTCTATTTCTGGAAGTTGTGTACTGTAAACAAAACAAGGATATATTTATTTTCACATTTCCTTATACCATGGGACATGATGACGCATTGCTTTAGAGATACATCTGTCATACCGAGCCACATAAAGTGACATGATACAATGTGACATGTTGATGAACAGCTTGACACAAGGTACATATTTCAGTGTATCATTCAAGGAGAATTATAACAAGGCAAGTCCCAGATTTAAAAAGAACAGAGCTCTCTAGATTCTAGATTCATTCTTTTTTCTTTCTAGGAACTATAGAGATTGCCTGAAAAATATGCCCCTTGGTAGAATCCTAGGATCATAAAATCGTAGACTATCCTAAGTTCGAAGGGACCCATCAGGATCATTTAAGCCCAACTCCTGGCCCTGCACAGGACACCCCAAGAGTCATACCATGTGCCTGAGAGCACTGTCCAAACACTTCTTGAACTCTGCCAGATTTGGTGCTGTCACCACTTCCCTGGAAGCCTCTTCCAGTGCCCGACCACCCTCTGGTTTTCTAACATCCAGCATAAACCTCCTTTGACAGACTTTCAAACCTGTAGTAGTACTCTTGGACTAGTAGTACTCTATTTGCTAATGTTAATCACATGGGAAATAATTTTCTTAGTATGAATTTTTAGTCTGGCTAAAAAAATACCCACTGTACTGTTTAAATAGGAAAGTTGTTTTAAAAAGTTATTGAATCTTGTTCTGGTTCTGTGTGACATCAAGTTGTGAATAATGTAGGCAGAAAGAAAAGGTAAATTTATTTCAGGAGAAAATCGTGCAGAATTTTAGCTGACAGTTGTTGCTTGTGAGAATGCATTTCTGTGCAGCAGTTATTGTACTGTTATTACTGGGCTGTGTTAGACTTTTGATATATGTAGGAGTTTGTATGCAGCAGGAGCACAATATTGGTTACTTAGACAGAAAGGTTTATTCACTTCTGAATTGCCTGAACTGTGCTTATGTGCTGTAAACAGGGACATAGGTGAATGTATACTGGGAGTTAGAAGATGTATAATGCAACTTCAAGAAGAAAAGTCTTTCTCATGTTTATTTTTTAAATTTATTACTAGGTTTCATAGTTAAATAACATAGTTGCATGATAGAAATTATGAAGCAGAGGGTTGCTAAATGAGATTCAGTGAGAATATGAAAAAAAATATAAAATAAAAATAAAAACAGAGGAATCTTGTAATGAAAAGTTGCAGGAGCTGCAAAAGAAAATGCTCATGCTCAGTGCTCATAGAATCTTAAGAAAAAGAGCAGAGGACAAATTAGGATATCTCCATATGTTCATGTTGTATGTTTGGCCCCTCATCTGAACCCAGAAGTCATCTCTTTATTCACATATAACTCCCCAGGATTCTCAAAGGAGCCAGCTTACTTGGATATTTTCAGGCATCTCCCAAATATACTGTGTGATAATGAGGGATGAAGAAAATCAGGTCACTGACAACTCAGAGATGCTGAAATTTGCCTGTGTGTGATTACTAAGGCCTTGTACTAAGGCCAAATACAAGTTTTGATGTACTCCCAGGGGAGTCTCACCATTTACCTTCATTGATTTCAAACTGAATTCTCTTTTATAACTGCTTCAGATTAGTAATGCAGCCTTTCTAGAAAACAAATGAGTCCACACAGAAGATTTAAGGTAGTTTTTAATGAGCACAAATACTGGTTATACAGTGATTACACAAAACAAAAGAAAATTAAATAGCTTGTTTTATTTTCTTCCTTCTCCATCATCTCTAATATTGGTTCTGTAGCCTCAGGTGCAGGCAGGATGCTTTGGACTCTATTCTCAAAGCCAGCAACATAAAGAAAGAAAACCAAAACCAAAACAGACCCCAAAAAACCCCTATGATCCTTCTTTTATACTCCGATTCAATCCACAAGAGTGAAAACCCAGATCCATTGAAGATAATAAGAAAACTTTTACTGACTATACTGAAGCCAAGATTTCATTTGCTGTAAAAGGAAAAAAAAATATATATTTTGCTCTGTTTCTTTCCCTAACCTTATTAAACAAGGCATCATTGTAAATGCTGAGCGATAATTTATGCAGTTGCAAGTGATACAAAGCAGTACAGAATTTGACTCATTCTATAAATGGGAATGAAAGTAGTGAACTGCATGTGAAATGGCGCTAGCATTGAAGAATAGTTGATTATCAATAATTATGATGCCTGTGATGAGTACTTTGACTTTTACAGTTCCCTGCAATTTACATGATTTAGATGTATAGAAGAGAGAGAAATGAAACAAGAGCTTCAGCCTATTTGGGGAAATATTTTTTTTTTTTTTAAAGACCAGAACCAAACCTTCATTTCTCGAAAGAGCAACTACATAGACTGTATTTGAGAGCCATCAACACTATCAGCATTTAAAAGACAACGAGACAGTGAGAGTAAAAATAATGTAATAAAACAATTCACAACTAATATCAGGAAAGTTGAAATTTCAACATTGCTGTCACTCTGCTGACTGAGTTGAAGAGGTGAGCTGATGTGGGGCTTTTTTTAAGCTGTGATTGGCCTGCCAGCATGGATTTGTGTTGTCATGCTGAGGGCCCCTCTAATAGCCCAGAGGTAGCAGGTGGCTGCTGACTTACAGAGGCTTGCATCTATTTTATTATTTGTTGGCTCTTTTATCCCTGACAGATTCAAACACAAATAAATTCAATCAAGAAGCTCTACCTTTCTATGATTCCATTTGGTACCTGTAGCGAGCTGCAGCACATTTCTGAAATAGCATGACAACAGTCCCAGTGATGTGACTAGAGGTAAACAAGATGTTTTCTATCCTGAGTGGTGATGGCTGGGAATCTGAAACAAGGAAGACAAGAAATACAAGTTTCTTGTGGAGTTCACAATGGGGAAAAACAGTGCACTTTAGGACAGAGGCCTTAGAAATTTTTCCTTAGAAATCTGAAGGTGCAAAATAAGCAAACTTTATATTGTTGCATTGAGTGAAAGCCAAACAACATTATTTTGAAAACTGTACCCAAAATTAAGTGAAATTGTCAAGAATATAACCACTTGATACAAAGTGGTTACACTGCAAGCACGCTCCTGAGTTTCCACACCCGTCACCATATGGAAGTTGAAAGTATCTTTCCATCACTTTGATGTTACTAAGAGATCATCATCCCTATCAGTAGTGAAAAGTTGATTGCTATGTGATCCAAAGGAGTTTACTAAGTCTGAGTCAGTCTGTGAATGTCCTTGCCTCAGGCCTTTCGGTGAATGCTGCATATCTCTGAGGTTGGTCTGTCACAGGCTGTCCCAAAACCTGAGGTCTGCTGAAAAGTAATTCTCCTTTAGAAGGCAAGTGTACAGACATCCTGCTTTTATTCTACTCTAATAACAGAAGCTCATTTTTATGAAATATCTTCAGAACTGGTTGAATGTGAAGGTTAGATTTTCCCAAGATCTGGATTACTTTTACTTTGTAGAGGCAAATGCTCCTAAATAGGAAGAAAGTATCAACTAGTAAATATTTTTAAATTTTGTTTTACTTGTCCTCTTCACAGAAATTTTTGCAAAGTCTGACAGTAACTGTTGAATCAAGGTAAAGTTATCCTTCATCCCATTTACATTTCACTTGGATTATAGGATGATATATATAACATGAAAGTACAATTTTCAGGAATTGTCTACTCAGTCTAAGTGAGGCAATCACTCTTCCAACGTCTGTCAGGGCTGAGAGATTTTAAGGCATTTTCATGTTCTGATAAAAGGCATTTCTGATTAAATGATTCCACTAACTTTTATCCAGGAAGCAGTATTCCAAATTCCTATTCAGTCATTTCACCACGTTGCTGAATTGCTCCTGTTTTCCTTCAATTTAGAGGAATAGATAGATGGTACAACACCGATTCCACCTCACATGACCCCGACCTAGTTTTCCCTTTTCTCCCTTCATTCCTCTGCGAAGAGCAGGAGTGATGTTAGGACATTCAGGTAATTTCCATACACTCTCCTATTGCACTAAATCTTCATGTTTCTCTCAGCAAAACTCTCAGAAGATCACAAGAGATGGAAGCAGAGAAAACTAGCATAAATGTAAGAATGTGTCAAAAGACAAAAACATTGAGCTTTCTCAGTGAGCCGAAGCACAAAATGTGGAAGTGTCCAGCCACTGGGATTCAAGTGCAAAACTCCCAGCAGCTGATTTTCTCTCTTTCTCAGAAGCCTCCTCATGCAAAAGTCTACTGTATCTTAAAATTTAGCAAAAAGTTTATTCTACTTCCTGTCTATTTCAAAACAATTATCATGGAGTTAGTGATAGTCAACACCTCTCTAAGACTTTGTGTCTTGAAGCTTTTGTCATATTATTTTTCTGTAAATATTTTTCTTATCTTGTGGTGAAGGCTGCCAAGTTTTATCTGTCTACAGAGTTTCACACTGTGATGCCCTGCCATTCAGTTCATGAGTCAGCACTTCTCTATGCTATCAAACCTCGCTGCATCAAAAATAAAGTTTCATATAATATTGAATTAAACAGTAGAAATTCCTCAACAAACATTTTAGGCTCTGCAAATTACAAATTGAGTACCTTTTTTGTTTTCTGTGTTAGTGGTCTGACCTATCGATAGCAACCAATGAAAGGTTTCGGGAGAAGACTCACCTGTGTCTCTACTGAGTGGTAATTACAGGTAAATGCAAGCATGAGGTGGGAAAAATACTCAAGTTCAGCCAACTAAAACTCAATTTAGAATCCAGGGACAGATTATAGAGTGGAGGCCAAGCAGGTTTATGTTTTCCTTTTCACAGATAATTTCACAAAATCCTAGGAATAGTCGTGGACCATTGCCTATACTCTGAACTTTTTCCTTTAAGTCAAAATATGTCCCTGAACAGGGAGGTATAGCACAGGATAGTAAAAGAGAAAATAATTGGATTTTGTGCCACTTCTTCTACATATGGAAGTTCCTTTTCCTATTTTGCCTTTTTTGACTTGTTTCTCAAAAAAACCCACACAAAACAAAGCTAAACAACAAAAAAACCCAAACAAAACCCTCCCAAAACAATGATTCAGTGCAGCTATACATCCATATATGAACAAAAATGACAACTGAGGACAAATTGTCTCAATGAGGAAAACAAGAATCATATATATATACATATATATACATACATATATGTATATATTTCTCAGAAAGAAGATTTGATTCAGACAATGCTTCAGAAAAAAATCCCAAAAAGAACTAAAAAGAGAGATTATTGATACAGAATACATTTAAAAGATTTAGAGAACTTTAGGAATGAGTCAGACCAGATATGCCAGTCCAGAAAAGAATAAGCTAATAGGTAACAGTGCTTGTAAACACACTTGTGCTATAATGTCCATTGTTCTACTTAGTCTTCTAAAAATTTGGTTCTTTCATATCTACATGTCTAGCTATAAAGTACTGCTGAAGAAGAAATTGAAAAAGAGGTTGTTATTTCAGCTATACTTGATTCAAGGGACTTGGATTCAAATTCCCAGACTTGGATAACTTTGGTTCATTGACTGGGCTTCAGACTTGCATCAGCAAAAAGGAGGTGGTAAATCTGTAACTCACAGAAGTAGAATGCACATTAAATGTTCCCAGCATTTCACAAGCCTGCTAGATGCTAGCACGATAAATGTTGTGGAAAGCCTAGAAATGAAGTGTTTAATGAATGACTCACATCCTTGTCTTCCATAGTATCCTCTCTCTTTAACCCAAGTAAGAAATCTAACCCAATCCCAATTAATTTGTTTAATGTTTCCAAACACATCTGGGAAAATTATATTTGCTCTCTTTGCCCTCTTCTGTAAAATGAATGCAGTTTGTGTAGCAGTCACTTCCAATAGGATAAATTCAGACAGATGCCCTCCACAGATATCCACTGAAAAGTGTACTTAGTACCTGCGTGATGAGGGAGACTCTGAACATTCACACTGTAACAAATTGAATGCAGTGTTTTGCTGGGTGTTTTTGGTTTTTTTTTTTTTCTTTTTGCAGCTAAATACTTAGGGCTCCAACCACAAATATTTAAACTAAAATGAGCTAGAGACATAGTTTTAAAGGTAGACTATGATAAATAGTTCTAAGTATAATCAAACATTTTTTCTACTTTCTTTGTAAGAGAAAAAATAACACATCAATATATCAGGAAGTTTGGTTACTAAAGTACATTTTAATTGATGTAATAGCATAAACTACGTCAGTGGAGGGAAATTTCACCTTCCTGAGGAAAGACTGCTGAGAAAATTTGCTGGTGACATGCTGCAAGGCTTCCAGGTAGGTACATCCTTCAAACTGAATTCAGTGCTGCAGGTCCGTTTCTAATTAGAAAGGTTGTGTAGTATATATGTTAACTCCATATATGCTGTGGTTTTTATATTGCTGTATCTATAAAGCTTTTCAAAATATGAGGCTTTCTGCACATGTGCAGAAGATGAATCACCACTGTTTGCACCTGCAAAGACTCCATTTAGCCTCTTTGCATACGAAATTTAGTGCTTGCCTAACCAAACTATTTGTGGGCATTCAATGGTTCTCTGCCTTTTGAGCTTCCCAAAAGTTTGCCACATCTGATACTATTAAATATTTAGACTCAAAAAGGAAATTCCACTTTAAAAATCACTTCTTGAGTTGAAAACGCAGGATTCAAGTTGTTCAGTAGAAAAGCCAGACACTATGAGTCAGTCAGTATGTGCAATGCTTTAATTTCTCTAATAAGACAGCATAATGGCCCATTATTGTTTTTACATGCCACCTTACTGTGCTCTTTGGACAAATTTTCTGTCAAATTTTCTTTTAGCCTCCACATATTACATTTGTATTGACCCTGGGCCCTTTCAAAATATTATGTTAGAGAAATGTTGAAGTGTTTCACTAAAAGTGTTCAAAGCCACTTACAGCCTTCCAGTAAACATCTTGTTATTCATCTCTCCATTAGAGGTATTATATGATGGTATATGGATATGGATATATGTATTTATACCTATATATACATATGTATCTAGAGTTGTACTTTTATAAGTATATACATAAATGCATAGACATATGTATGGAATTATACATATACACACTTGGATATAGGAATTGTAAAAACCTAAATACTTATGATTAGAAACTTGCTGTTATATATGTATACGAAAGCACATTAGGAATTCACAGAAAATTTGATAGATCAACTAGAACAAAAGCAAGCTCTGCAGCTGGTAGTTCTTACACATTCTAGATCTGGCTTCTTGTTCAGAGGGTTCTTTTGATCTGTTTTTGTTAATGGGTGCAACAAAGACCAATTCAGCTTGAACAGCCCTAAAAATTGGTAACATATACATATACTATTGCTTATATACCCTGTGGATTGAAAAAGACCTTAACACTGGAACAATTTAGTGTCTGTGGTGAGGCACTGGAACAGGTTGCCCAGAGAAGCAGTAGATGCTGCATCCCTGGAATTGTTCAAGACCAGGTCGGATGGGGTTCTCAGCAACCTGGTCTAGTGGAAGGTGTCCCTGCCCATGGCAGGGGAGTTAGAGCTAGATGGTCTTCAAACTTCCTTCCAACCCAACCCAAGCCATTCTATGATTTTGATATGATATGGTATGTTATGATATTTTCAAGGGCAAAATTTATGCATGAACACTTTGTACTTGTTTATTCTTATTTACACATTAGCTTTTAGCTCAAATATCTCTTCAGCTTTCTCTGGCTGTTTTTATCCTGATATGTTTACTGACTGAAGTCATGTTCCCTCTAAGTTTTTTTTTTTTTCCTAGTTTAAGAAAACCAGAAGTCTGCAGTCCCTTCTAAAAAGGTATCTTTCTTCTAGTCATAATAAATAGATGAAATTATTAAATCAGATTTATGTCTGACTTCAGTTTGAATGTGCTTCACTCCAGAATGTATGAACAGAATTGTGTATACTATTTTAAAAGCCTCATGGTATGTCCTACATTGATATAGATGTTTCTGTATTTCTTTACTAGAAATCTCTTTGGTTAATTTCCTACTTCAATGATTCATTGCTGTTTTTTTCAAACACCAAAAAGGAATGATATTTTACTTTTTGTGTCCAAAATGACCTCAACACTTTAGTTGTTAGTGGTTTTGGTAATGGGAAATAAGGAGAAACTGTTGCATATTTCCTACTGAATATGTTAAATTATTTTAAAAGTGTTTTGGGAAATTCACAACATTGTGAAACAAAGGTGTTACATGTACTGCTAATTGTAAATACAAACAATAATGGTATAGACTGATGACATTCAAATAATTGCAGTATGTACACAGCTAGTAATGAAATGGAGCAGAGAGATATGACAAGATTGCGCAGTTATATAAAATAACAGTTACACAATTAGGAGCTTTTAAAGCCTTTCAAATCGTCATAAATACAAATACAAATCTACCAGGCAGGCCAATATTTTCTGTTTGAAAGTGTTTAATCAGAAAGGGGAAAAGTGTTAATATTAATTTTAGAGGAGCATTTCTTCCTTAATTTTCTGGTTTACAACAAGAAAAATGAAAGAAAATTGTGAGGAGAGGAGTTTCTGATGGTATTTCAGTTTCTGTTCACATTTTTCCTAGTGATAGTTTCATATCTCTTCACACCTCTTTGAGAAAATATAAAGTAGAAAAGAGGAGAAAAAAATAAGAATGCAATATTTCGACATTTTCTTCTGGTAGATATTTATTAGAAAAAGAGCTTGCATTATATGAGAAATTTTAATCTCTGTTCATCTAAAAAACACCAGCATATAATGAAGTCATTTTTTCTCTTTTATTTCCTTGAACATCCATCTTGTTTCCCACATCTATAGATCTCTTAATTCAGTGAAGTGTAAAGTCTGGTACCATTTCCTGTTTCTCTAAAAACTCAAACCCACCCAGGAAAAAAATAAATAAACAGAAAACATGAAATGTTTCAGGACTTGGAATGAGACTTTTGACCTTCAGGTTAATCTTTGATTGGTGTTACAGATGAGCCACTCTATTGGCCAGGTCCCAATTGTGCTGTGAATTGTATAAACACAAACACAAACCAGGAGTTCATGTTTGAGTAAATCAACTGTCTAACTCTTAGTAAAAAACCATGAGGTACCTGCAGGCTGGGAGAGAGGGAGATGGAAGGTGTAATGGAAGAAAAGTAAAAATGAGAAATGTAGAAGAAGGGGGGTTCACGGATGAGAAACTTTCTATAGGCAGGAAAAGGAATTAATGAGGATGAACCTGTAGAAGCACAATCAAGTGATATTTAGGAAGCTCTAAGCAGCAAGTATTGTCACAGAACTGTGTACAAATGCATTTTCCAGAATATGTAGGAATATCAAGCAGAGATGGGATCTGACATTTCAGTAGTAAACAAGAAAGACTGAGCAGATGAGCGCTCCAAAGAGCCTTGGATGTAAGAATAAGTAATCTCTATTTGGTGTGATAGAAGCAGAATGAACAGAAAGATGCATATAGAGGGCTGTCATTACCAAAACAATGAGCTATGAAAATGATATTTTGCTGAAGCACTTTGAATATGGTGAGAACCTGAATGAAAGCTTTATTAGTGTGTCTGTATGTGGAAAGAGATACCTTGTGATGGAAATTAGTCGTACTGAAAGTTTCCTGTAGCTAGAATCTGACAATACAAAAAGATGATGGAGTTACTTACATCATTCAGTTTTGAGACTCACATTATTTGGTCTTTTAGTGATGAGGAACAGGATGATTTTTAGAGAAAATTTCAAAAGAGGAAGAGTAGTGAACTGGGGGAGTAAAAAATCACACCAAAACAAACAACAAAAGAAATCCAAACCCCACCTTAATTTTTGCCACCTTCAGCTTGTGTTTTTAAAAATCAGACCAGTAGTCAGGAAGGCAGGCTAAGATTTTAAACAAGCAGGAAAGGCCAAATCTTTATAGCAGAGATATATCTACAAATGTTGATCTGCCTGAAGGTGCAGAAACAGTGAATATAGTGTTTGTGAAATAATATTTGTGGATTGTTTTGTCCAGTGGTTTGGTATAGATCAAAAGAAGAAAATCAAGTTATGATATCTGGAGAACAAGCTGGGGAAAGGGCACTGGAGAAATAAAAATATATGTATATGAAAATCTGGATTAGTTTTTATGAAAGTTAACATAAAATCCCTACGAATGACATCTGTAACTGCACAATTGCCACAACAATGGCAAAAGGATAATTCTAAAATATCTTGGTCATGCAGTCAAACAAGCCCATCTATGTTTTTGTAAGACAAACACTCTTGCAGAAAAAGGATTGTACATCACACATGGAAAATTGCACACACACAAAAAAATTGGCTGATAAAAAAGAAAACACATGTAAATCAGTGTTCTGAAAACATTTTAAAGGCACAATGTAAAATTAAATGCCTGAAAGCTTTTTGAGTGCAGATGTGGTAAAAAAGAAATTTTGTAATATGCATGACACTGATAAGACTCGTACTACTTTTTTTTTCCGGTTTTGGCATCTACACTTGTTTTTTAATGTTGATAGAATGAAGTTGGTATGACATAGTCCTCCTGACTCCTCTACAAAGAGAGGACAGGAAATGACATTACAAAGTGCTTTTCCTTCTTTAAAAAAAAAAAAAAAGAAAAAATGAATTGATTTGCTATTGATTTTGTTCCTTCTGTGGGTTGAGGTTTGGATGAGATGACCTCCTGATTCCTTTCCAACCTAAATCAGTCTAGGAGCTATGATAATGGCATTTTCATAAAATCATAGGAGCAAAGGGCGTAACAGCAGCAATTTGACATATTCAAAAGAGAAATTACACGTTTTCTCACGTAAAGAGAGCTAGTTATCATTAAAAAAAGATTGAAAGTGCTTGAAAGAAATTTATTGGATTCCTGTTCCCTTGATGCTTTGATTTCAAAGTTGCCTGAATTCCCTGTGATGTGCTTTAGCCAAGCACAAGTTTTGCTGCAGTCGCACACAAGTGACTGGGCTCCACACAAGGTTAAGTAGATGAAATGCAATGTCCCGTGGTTTGACATGGGTCAAAGTAGGTGAAGCAGTTGTCCCTTCTGGCTCTCCACTCTGTGGATCTATGATTCATGTTAATCTTGTTCAGAGTCTATTTTTTGGTAAGCTGCTCCTTCCTGATAACATTTTTGTTTTCTCCACCCTGATCTGAAACAATTTTCTATGAAGTGACAGATTTCCCAAGGGAAATATCACAGCTACATGATTTTACTTGATGGCACTAACTTGGCCTTTAATTTTGCAACTACAAGTAAGTTTAAAATCAAGTGTGACAAAGCCAGAGGTATGTGAAAAAACATCTGATATCTTTAAAATTATTTTAAAATACTGAAGGCACATGCTAGCTAAATATTTCTTTCCACAGACAATTGAAGATGTAAAGAAAAGACTATAAGGATGATTTTATTTAATTTTTATTTCCTTTACACCTTTTTCAGGAATAAAAAGAAGATTGAAGATATTCTCAGATGGTTAATGTTAAATATTCAGGTTCAGAGTTTCAAAGATGCCTCTATGGGATTTGAACTCCTGTTTCCTATTAATTTTAAATCAAATATTCAGGTAAGCCTCAATTTTTAAGTGAAGTTGCATCTGAATCAAGGTATCAAAATATCACGTCTCCTGAACAGCTTTGTCAGATATACATCCTGTCTTTCTTGATTATTCTTTTTGTTGTTGTTGTCGATGTTGTCAGATACGGCCTGCTAATGCGCTAAATACCTTCATCATTGCCTTAGCCTCCCTGAGTCTAGATAATAATAAGATAATAGACTTTAATTAACTGACTGATAATACTTTCTGATCTGTACTTAACTAATTTTCAAATCGTGACACTGAAAGGAATTTCTTTTTGTGAAAAATAACCAAAACCAGTTCTAGGTGTTAGCAAGCTGATCTTTAGGACCAGATTATTAGGGAATTCTAAATGTAAAACTATTAACTGGATGATCCTTGATCCCTGACATCAGCTGCCATCCACAGCCCAGTTGTTGCCTGCTCATCTCCCTGCGGGAACCACACTCTTCAGGAGATTACATTACACAAATAACAATGAGCTTGGATAGAGGACAAACCAGGAGAGAGTCCATTAAACCTTTCACATCATTACAAGCCTCATTGTTTTTCAGATGAGCAACATAAAGTAGAACATATGCATGAGGCCTCTTACTGACACTCTGGGTACTGGGGATTTCAACTATCTGAACCTAGTTGATTGTTCGTAAATGAATAAATAACCTTGAGATAATCCTTCCCTTTTGCCGGAAAGGTGCCCTGCTTAAATAGGAGATAATAAAAAATTGTCCAATTACTTTTATCATCTTTTTGGTTCTCTGTTTTCTATGTACTATCCTGCAATTGCTGTGGTCCCTGCTTTTTGCCATCTGCTCACATCAGAAGCTGAAACTGGTGTTTGGGTTGAATCTTATTAAGCTGGTCCAGGGGAGGAAATAAAAAGAAAATTATAGGTAGCCTTCCCACAGTATCTGATTTAAGGCACAAGCCACCTCTGAAAAAGGTATTTTTCATGGGGACCTGGAGTTCTGAAGTTATCAATTTCCATGGTTGTATGTCACAACAAGTGGATAAAAAGTGATTTATTCAAAGTTTAACTGGCTGGTTTATCTTTGTAATGTGCTCCTACAAAAGCTATTTTTTATTTTTTGTCCTGGGTGACTGTTGATCATATTTCATTTATTCATACTTAATATTAATTTTCATGTGATTTTTTCCCCAGTATTATTTTCATGTAATGTCAAAATGATGGCTTGTTTATTCGATTTTTGAGCTATTGCAATAATAGCAGAGAGCTCTAATTTTAGATCAGCACACCAGTACACAAGCCTTTGAGAGGTTTCATTTAATGATAAGGTGCATACCTGCAAGTAATAGCTTGCTTAGCCAATTCTAGCTGAGTACTAGAATTCCTTCTTAAAGAGACAGGGAGAATGACAGAATAATAAATATTAATCTCTTTGAACCTCCAGGAATAACCTCTAAGATCAGATTCAGATCTATGATGATATTTTAGCAAAGAACTTAATAATATTTTTCCACTTTAGGGTGAACTGAGCAACTAAAATAAGTCAGGAAAACAGGTTCTTATTGGGCTAAATGTGAAAGACATTGATGCCTATTACTTTTCACTTATCATATAGACTTGTTCCTTTACTAGCCTATTTTTTACACTCTAGGTATTAATCTGCTACACTAGTAATGATCCTAATTAGCAATGCTTACTAATATCTTGCATTTATATACCCTTTTTCCCTGAAGTACCTCAAAATGTTGGGTGGTTGGAATGAAGATGATCCCAATTTGAATTCAATCTTAACAAAATTGATTCATATTATGCAGCTCTCTGAGTCCAATAGGGCTACAGGTAGACTCTGAGAGCTCCACTAGTGACTCCTGCTTTGGGATCATGCACTTCCTATGGACTAAATGAGATGTGAAAGAGGCTCATTGTTTGTGTATGTTTAACCAAAGGGGAAAGAAAAAGTCTCACAGTGAGTATGGGTGAGAAATTCTTAACAGGTCGGGAAGGTCTGCATACCCAGTGATTATTGTACCTTACTTATTTGGTCTAAATGCAAAAAGGCAGTGGTGGGTGAAACTGAAAAAGCTGAGTGGTTGAGACAAGATTTGTTAAGAATACAGTGATACTTAACCAAAGCAAACAGTCAAAATTCAGGACCTATAGGGCTCATTTTCAGAAGAAAATAATTTTTAAAAGAAAGGGTTCTCATGTGACTTCTCTTAATTTTAAGTTCTGCCTGGACATGACTGCCAAAGTCTTTTTGGTAGAAAAATAAAATAAAATAAAATAAAATAAAATAAAATAAAATAAAATAAAATAAAATAAAATAAAATAAAATAAAATAAAATATATTTTTTTGTGAACTGAGGTGCCTTTCAAAATGATTTCTATGGTTGATTATTCATCACATGTCACATACCTATAGCAGCGAGAGATCTTTTTTCATCCCTGAAGAAAAGCTTTTTCATCCCTGTAAAGAAAAGAAGTAACACCACAGATCATGAATTCATGTGCAGCTTCAATGTGTCTAGAGGAAAATATCCCAGGCAGGTGGGTAGATGGGGGGCGGAAGGTGGTGGGGAAGAGAGAGAGAGAAGGTGGGGTGGGGGGAGAAAGGGAGGAGAGAGAGATTGACTCACTTTATTTCTCTTCCAATATTTTTCATAAATCCATTTAATTCCCTCCCTGTACTCTGAAAGGAAGGTAACATCTTTCCATGGTTCTAATCACAAACCCTTCACTTCTTGTGGAATTATTCAATTATTTTCCATCAGACCTTGCAGACCTATTCACTTTCTGCTGCTTTCCTCTTACACTATTCAGTGTGAATGGGCAAACTGCTTATAAAAAGCCTGGGATTAGAAATGAGAGGCTGTTGCAGTTTATTGGTCAAATCCAAGCAGAATTACTCTCTGAGGAGTTGAAGGGAACTTACTTGGAATCTGGCTATATTTCACTTGAGTCCTTTGGGTCCCATTAGTCCCTCACTTTCACTATCCTAAGTACCAATTCATTTCACTTACTCTCACCTTTCCCCATGGCCATATTACTTACAATACCATGATAAAATGATTTTATTATTTTGTTTTTGTTTATGAAATTTTATGGACATAATAAATAAAATACACCTTTTCTGATGTATTTGCAATATTAACTATGCCCTATTGCATACAGATATCAAATTCATGCCCATTGTACGAATATTTTGTATGAAGACAAGTCCTAGAAATAAAATAAATAGCTTTAACATATCACTAATGATTCCATAATAAATACTTCTCCCATTATAAATCAATTGCATATTACTTTACTTAGGAAAATCACTTTTACTGCTGTAAGTATTCATATCTTATGAAACAGTTGATAATATTTCTATGTTAAATGCAATGGTTATCATGTTGAATACTTTAGACAGTATCCTGCCTTTCCAGATATGTGTTTAAAGCAGTTATTTGGCTCAAGTGAACCAATTTTCATTATCTATTTTTATGAGGTTTCTAAATATACTCGGCATTGTGTGCTAGCTGTATGAGGTTTACAGCTGACATCTCAAGTGCTTGTTTTACATCCCATATTTTTCATCAGTGTGGGATTGTATTTGTTATCTAAATGTTCATTGTTAGTCCCATATCAGTTATGAAATTGTAATGCTTGCATATGTAAGTTACAAATGTAAGTTAACCAGAGTTTTCTGAGGGAATTGGAAGGGTTTAGAGGAGAAGAGTGGTTTGATGAATGCTGATCACTTAGTGAGAGACCGGAGTGTCTCACTTTGCTTTTGATTGGTGCATATTTGCAGGTCTATTTTTTATACACTTAAAATAAAAAAGTCTGATGACTTTTGTTTCATTTTGTGCATTTCTTACAGGTGGCCATTTTCATAGGTTTTTTTGGCAATGAGGGGAAATTTTTTATTTTTTAAATGTCTATTGCAGCCTTCATTGAGGGCCAAGTTGAAAGAATTGTTTTATTCTTACTGAAAGGAGTGTGCAGAAAACTGGGTTCAGTTCCTCCACCAGGCTAGGAGCAGCAGCTGCATTATTCACTAGATAGTTTCTGAATACCTTGATATGATTCAAAGCCCACTCATGTTTAAACTGGGTCTTAAAGGTGTAGACCTCTCAGAGGCAAATGATTTTATCTTGTATGATCAAGTTAGTGGGTAAAAAATTAAAAAAAACATACCCAGGTGTTCTATTTTTACCTTGTCAGAATCTTGAGTCTTCCTTACTAATTTTTGTTAGTAGATTTGAGATCTTTGTGTCTTGTTTTTAAATTGCACAAGGTGTTTCTCTTCCCACACAGGCTGTAACTTGAAAACCTCTAAGCAAGTTTATGATGACAAGTTCTATCCAAAGACTTTATGCAAATCAGATTCACAGTGATTTTTGGAATTAAGAAACATAATGAAGCAAATGAAAAATATGCAAAAATAGGTGAGGAATTGTAGGGTGGGAGTACACTGGTGGGAGTTCTCAACTTACCTACTCAGTAGCCAAAAGAATCTCTTTTCCTTTTTTGTTACAACACATTCTACTGACTTCTCTGTGGTTTAGAAGTTAAAAATTTCTCAAATGGCCTAAACTAGTACTAGTCCAGGCAGCAAAGTCATCTCTAGACCGAAGTACAACTGTGCATCATCAAAAATAGGTTGCCCTATGCTGAAAGAGAAAAAGAAAACAGATGGCATGCAAAACCAGAGCTGTGTGAATTTTCTGTCCTGTGACAGATTTTGAAGGTGAGTTTTTTCTATATCAGTTTGGGATATAAAGTAAGAATCTAGGAATATCTCTCTCTCTCTCTAAAAAAAAAAAAAGGGTAACATAGAAATAAAGGAAGTGAGATAAACTTACTTTTTATATTCTTTTCGTAATATTGAAACACTGCATTTCAAACAAAGGTTATATCTTATTTTTGAAGGTTTTATTCTGAATTAAACAGAGAATTTCAAAATGAGAATCCTTCTTGTAATGAAACAATAAATTTCTGTTTTTAAAATATCAATACAAATTCTTTGATATTTGGAATCCTTTTTTCAGACCTGAGGGTTTTGTTGGATTTTTTTGGGTTTTTTTGGGGTTTTTTGAGTTTTTTGGGGTTTTTTTGTTTGCTTGTTTGTTGGTTTTTTTTGGGTTTGGGGTTTTTTGTTTTGGTTTGGTTTGGTTTGGTTTGTTTTTTTTGTTTTTTTGTAACATTGTTCAAACCAAACATGTTCCTAATACAGCTATAGTTTTGTCAAATAAATGCTTTCTATGAGAAAAAAGAAAAATTAAAAAATACAATCAAGTTCATCCAATGTATGAACAAAACATTTCTGTAAAGTCATACATAATTATATTCTATATATCTGAACTTTTCATTTAACAACAATCTCCACTCACTTCCTCATGGGAGTTTAGACAGTGCAATTTTTAATGTTTTCTTCAGACTTACATTTTCTTGTAGGCCCAGTAAATGCACTCAATTGGACACAAGAGGTTCACAACACCCACCTCAGTGATGCTCCTTTGTTGCTGTCACTTTCTGTTGTTTTTTCTCTCTTTCTGTGACATAATGTAGCTTTAAAGATGTAATCTTATCTGGTAAAAAGTGCTTACCTCCATAAATCTTGTTACGCCTAATGGAAATATCCTTCGCCTAGAAGAAACACTGGAAAAACCAGATAATCTGAGTATTTTGGCAAACCTGAATACTTGGAGGTTTCATCCCTATTACCTCTCAATAACTTGTTGTCAGTATTCTTTTCCACGCTCTATTTCTGGCAAGATGCTAATAAGAACAAATTTTAAAGCTGGTTCTAGGTAAACCTGGTGTATGTTCAGACACTATTTTGAATTATCTACTAGACAAAGATATTAAAGTTTGTTATCTTCTGACCTAACTGAACTCATAAGATATCCTAAAACTGAACTTTATTTCATTAATACATCCTTTGTTTCTGTCAAAATATTTAAAATGCTAAAATAAGGAAGTACAATATTTGCAAGTCCTCCTTCTCCTTCAAAGAAGTGAACAAGTTAATTTGTTAAAAATTTACCTTGAAATGCCATGCTGCCTTGCCTCTGTAAAATAAGAAAGAACCAAACCTCTGATTTCCATAATTCACAGCCTTCCTTTAATCTGAAGTTTTAAAATATTCATTACAATATCAGTATTATGATTTAGTACTTGCAGTATTACTGACTTGTCCAATAGCAACAACAAAACACAGCAAATCATCCTAATGACATTGTGGAGAAACTAATTAGTAAATTAGGACAGAGTGTTAATCTACTCTAATGCTCAAGCAGGACAGACTTATCAATCCTTATCAGCTTGAGCTTTCTCTGACAACAAGAGCAAATATTTGTCTAGCTCACAGTGGGTAGTAATCCCAAATAGGGTATCAATGTATCTACCTTACTATTTTCACAACGGATTTAGAGTAATCTGAGGTATTGTGTTTGAGATGTTTTGGTTTTTTCAATATCAATATCATCAATATCAATATCAATATAAATATCAATATCATCTTATTCTCTTTCTGATATCCATGAATAAAAATTATATTTGAACAGACTGTGTTAAGGTACTCAAAAAAGACCTGTTCCTGAAGTAAAAAGATCACTTCTGATAAAAATCCCTTCAAAGTTCTGTATACTGTGTTGGTAGCTAACACAGAAAAAATACAAGCAAACATAGTACTACTGAGTTTGGGAGGAGAACTAAGAAATGAATGGTCAAAAAAAGTACAAGGAAGAGTTCAAATAAGCATATCAATAACAGGATACAGTGATTTTGGTATTAAACTTATGAAATAAGGATCAGGTCCATTTATATTAAAGATCAGTTAGTAAAGGTATATTTCTTCACCTGGTAAGACTTAGCTTAAGAGCTAATATCATTGCTTTTTTTCTTTTTTTTTTTTTTTTAAGTACAATGAATCTATAGTTTTACTTCATTTACATAATAATGTAAAATGTTCCAGAATTTTCTTTAAAAGTACAAGGAATGGTATAAAAAGAAATAAAATGACACCTTCAAATTAGCAGGTTCAAGCTAAAATATCTCAGATAGTGATCCTTGTGCTCCTTGACTCAATAACTGGATTCAATGATGAAAATCCAAATCAAAATAAAATGGAAAAAGAAATCCCAGAACCATAAGCAAATGGTCGTATAAGAAAAACAGATATCTAAAATGGACAAAGATGTTGAAGTATCTACCTTATAAAAAATCTGTCCATGAACACATAAATACAAACACTACAATAATTACAACTGTGATTGAATATAGCCATTATCCTGCATTTTGGCCTACACTGAGTTATCCTTCTGATTCCCAAAATAGTCAGAAGCCTGCCCTTATTAATCCCACTGCCCTCTGAAAAGCTTCCTGTAGTCACTATCTTCTCGTGAAATTGCTGAAGAAGGCTCAGCCTTTGTGAAGCAGCTTTCCAAAGCCTTGACAATAATTTGTGGATTCTGAGAACAGTAGCTAAATACTAACTAGGAGAAATAAAGTGGACAGTGAAATATTTGGGACATCAAAATAATTCGGCTTTAGTTTAGTAGGGAGTTTTAAGTCAGTTCTTTCTTGACTTGATTTGCCTACCTCTCATCCTCTCAAGGCGATAACTCATTCTGAAAATAAATGTATACCTTTTTTGTGCTATAGGGACTTCTGTCACATCCAACACATCAAAGCTTTTGTAACACAGCTTGTATACTTTTGCAAGTAGTGGCTAGACCCAAAATATTTTCCCACTGTGTATCTCTTCTTTCCCCTTATTTTCAACACAATGGAATCAAGAGTCAAAGAAAAGAAATGAGGAAACACACATAACAAAAATTTGCTGTAAAAAATAAGTATTTTGGCCATAAATATCTGCTAACACTCCGCTGCAGATGTGTCGGATTTTCCCATAAGCATGAGAGAAGGTGACAAGCAGAAAGATTGTCCTCCTACAGCTCTGATAAAGATGCAATAAGACAGACAAAATGTGATACCAGCAAGTTCATAGGAAATGCCATGAGATCAGTGAAGAGAAAGGAAAAATATCAAGCAGTTCTCCTAAACAAAGTTAAAAAAATATATGTGGTAATTACTTATCAAAAGTGTAACATAAACCAATTTCTAGGTAAAATATATCTTAACATAAGTGACTCAAATATTGATACATAAGGGTAATTATAACTTTGTATTGGATATATTTAAATTATCTGAAGATACAATTATCTATATACATTTTTCTAAATGTGAGCAGTGTAGTGTGCTTTACTACTGACTTCCTACAAGACTCTTAAAAGTGTACTTGACATTTGTTATGGGGGCAGTGTTCTGAGTCTGAAGAGACTTTTAAGTGCACACCTGATGCTAAAAGGAACAGTGACAAGGAGGCTGGTGTTAGTGGATGGCAGAAAAAAAAAGTAAACTGTAAGTTAGTTATGAAAATCTTGGTCACAGAAATTAATTTTAAGTGTACTTGAGGAGGACTATGACTATAACATGACATTCTAGGGGAATTTTTGGTAAGGTTGAGTTCAGATGACAGGGATGTGATGCTGAGAATTTTCTGTCAATAAATTTCTTACTGGCTCCTTCCTAAGATATTAGAATTCCTCTTTGTAAAGAAAAGCAGGAGAGGCAGTCACTAAAACAGCTGAGTTCCAACCAGGTGCTAATTATTAAACGTTTGAGAGATTTCAGACAGCCAGAAAACTGGGGTAAAATATAAGCACTCTCATAAGGACACCTTATTCAGGAAAAAGGAAAAAAAATTTGTCCTATCTTGCACTGCTGGATAACATTTCAGTGCAAGTCTTTTTTAAGTAATTGCAGAGGAATAGATTATATTGAGATTTTAATTTCAAATTAAACAAGACTGCCCTTCAGAAACTTTTGGATTGCAAAAGATATTTTTGTTAGTATGCTGAGATTTCTCTGAAACAGCTTTTCTATTCCTGATTTTCTCACTCTTTGAATGAAGAAACAAACCCATATTGTGTATCTGTGTTCTCTCATGGCTTCTTATAATACATAAGAAACTGGCAAACTTCTGTCACACAAATATGCTTGTTACTTATAGTTAATTTAAATTCTTATGTCCAGAAATAAACTTGTGTGCAGTGCCACTGTCCAACTGAGTAGCCTTCTTGTTTTTGTTTAAGATCTTCAGGTTGCAGTCTTATATATGATACATTCCTTGCTCTTAGAGAAGGATTCTTGTGGAGCTTTTTAATTCCAGAATTTATTTAGAAGAGATCTACCTCCCACCATTCCACTAATACTGTCATCTGCTTCAAAAAGGCTAAATAATTTTCAAAGGTGTTAGGAGCTGTATTTTTAGTGACAGCTTATGTCATCTTGGCACATTCCTGGTACAGCAATGTTGGCAGACTTCATGTTACAGAATCTCCTGGTCTGTCATGTATTAAATTTGTTCTCTGGTTATCCAAGCACTTAAAATACCTGTGAGTGTCAGGTTTTCAAGTAGATGGATATTTCTTTAGTTTATATTTAAATACCAAGAGAAGCTAAAACATCAGAAAAGGCAGAGCTCTAAAAGGTACTCATCTGGTCAGATACATGCATGAGTTTGTACAATACATGCATAAAGACATGTATTGTACAAACTAAACAGCTTGCTGATTCTGATTTCTGGTGGTGGCAAATGTCTGAAAGGTATATCTAAATAACTAACAAAACCTAATATATAGACAGTTTTGATAACAATGGTAAATGCCATGGTATTTAAACAGATAGCCATACAAATCATCAAAAGTGAAAGCTTATCTCACAATCGCATTCAACATATAAAAACCCAACCGTTTTTTATTTAAATGTTTTTGGATTATGTGATAACCTTACCTACATTGCTTAAATTGTTATAAATAACAACAAAAACTTCTAGCAATAGGCCAGATAAGATTCATTTAATGCAGCACACTTAGGAAAAGGAAAGATGGTGCTAGTGATAGGAGTGACGGCTTAGAGCTTGGAAGACGATTGAGATATTTTAGCATTGACAAAAACTCCGTGTGCTGAGGATATGCTTCCGGAGGATAAATACACTGGAGTTGTTAAAAGCACTGACCTCTACAGTAATGAGGCCTGTGCAGGTAACGCAGACTAACAGGCATTGCACTCCACTGTTTTGTGGCATCCTAATGATTCTAACATAAAGGAAACAAACTCAAGGAGACCTGAGCTGAGATCTGCTGGCCTGGTAGGCAGCTTTGACAAAATCACTCATTTTTACTCATTTCTCCCCATATAAATAATCCCACTTTTCTTTGTACAACATCCTGCAATTGTTTTATGACATATGCTGTCTAAGGGTATTGTTACTGTTAACAAAATAATATTAATTTTATTTTTTCAAAGAGAGGTGTACTGAAGGTGGAAAAAACTCTAATTGTGAGCCTGTACTTGCATTTAGAAGAAGGAAATACACTTTGTTTAAGCTATATACTCTGGTTTTTTTTCCTCAAATCTTAATATATTCTTATGGAATTAAAGGAAAAATATGGGAGCCCTCCAGTGGTGAAAATAATGTATCTGGATTTATCTATTTTGCTGTGACTCGTGCCTGTTTGCAAAATAATTGCTGTAGTTTCCTGACACATATAGATATTGGCATCACTTTGCTTAACAGGACTTGATGTTATCCATTATTTTCCTCGACTTGCACGTAAATGTGTTCCCAGATGACATTTGTAAAACCAAGAAAGTCAGATTTGTCTCACATTACTTCCTTTTCTATATAGACAGGAAAACCCTCAGGGGCTCTTTGTTTGTTTGTTTTCTTCCCACTAGGACTTGAATGGGTTAATCATGTTCTCCCCTTCCACAAGGATCTCACCTTTAAAGGTGTGTGGATGAAAAGGGATTTACAATTGCAGTAATAGAGATGTTTGTCTGGCCTGATCCGCCCATTTTTGGCTTCCTGGATTATCATGTCAATCCAGTCACCATTCCCTTTCAGAACTGCACCCCGCTCTGTAAAGCTGTGGGACATCCTTCTGGAAAGGCTCTGGACAGCTGGTCGGTCACTGCCTTGAAACTGAAACCTCAGACCATATTGTACTGCTTCAGCAAAAGAATGCACATTTTGGATTTCTATGCTCAATTTGCCATAAAAAAAGAGGCAATTATTTTTGTGGAAAAATGTCTATTGCACTCCAGGAAGAAAATGGAGATCGTAATCTGCTTTCCAAGAAAATGTAACTATAGCTTGCTCTATTTATGCCTGCAGAGTCCACTAGGACTACAGACCATCCCTAAACATGTTAATACCACCACTACTACTACCAAAAAATCCTTAATATGGAGCCCTTGCACCTTTAATTCCTATTTGTAGGACTTTTCAACATTTTAAATCTAAACTTGCCAACTTAGCTGTCAATGGCTTCCCTAGTGAAGTTGCAAGTGTGGAGTTAAAAGCAGCTTCCTTGTGAGTGATGAACATTTAAAATACAAATGCCTGAAAACCAGCAGACCTCACAGAGTCCTTCTATAGCACTGGAAACAATAGGAAACAGGAAGAGCAAAAGATTAGACATTTGTCTTTTTTTAATGAGGCTAGCTTCTGTTGGAAACGCATGTTGATAAAGTGCATGGTGATACCAAGAATATTTCTTTGAAGCAGTTGGCATCTGAGGTATTCATAAGCAGCCCACAGCAAAAGCTGTAAAGCCAGAAGCCCACTGTAGTACTATTATCTGCACCACAATTGTCACAGGTAGATTCAGAAAAGGCATAGGAACGCTCATCTTAATGATACAGATGTGAGTGTGCACACACCCCCACTGCTTCACATTGTGTTTAGCCAGGGGGATATTTCTGAGTACAGACAGAGGAGGAAGAATTGTGTTTCCTTCTGATTTTGTTTTCTGTTTTATTTCATTTAAAATCTAGTCAGGCCACTGAAGTATACAGAACAACAGAAATAAGATTTTAAGGTGTTGAATGTACTTCACATCCTTCTCTTTTGGATTTCAACGCTTTTTACCATACCTTTTACAGCAGCTGCAGAGTCCAGGACTCCTATTGTCATGGAAAAATAAAGGCCTCATTTAACTGCTGGTGGAGCTGTAGTGTGTGATGTGTGTTTGTTAGTCTAAGACATCTGCTCTTTGTGTCAACTACTAACTCCAGACACCACAGAGTGTTCCCTGTCCCCTGTCAGGCTGTATACAGAGGTGGTGGGTTAGAGCTATACACTGCCCTCCAACAAAAGAATAAAGGGACAAAGAAAATATTTGTGTGCTGGGAGACTAAGTGACAGGAAAAGGCATACTTTCAGCTGTGGCTGGGAAGTTATGTGATTAGCATGTGACAGACTGCTGGCCCCTTAACTACTGGCTGCTTAGGGATGACTGACTGCCAGGGAGGCTCTGACCTATGTAATCTGACAAAAACAGTTCTGAGAGGATGCCGATTTTAGCTACCATGCCCACATTATGCACAGTGCACTTATCATCAGGAGATATTAAAAATATGCAGTGGAGCAAGCAACAGCAATCCTGGAGTGTGCATGGCACTTCCCATAACCATGTCTACCTGGATCAGATCCCTGCATGGGTGAGGGCCACCTCTGCAGCTCCCTGATTTTCCTCAGGACCCAACAGTCCCATGCCACTGCCCTTCACTGTCCTCCAGACACCTTGGAGCACCAACACCTCCCAGCTGCAGCCATTGGAATGAGCCAGAATCTAGGAGTGTCATCTAGGGGATGCAAATTAAATGTTCAAAAGGGTTTTTTTTCACTTCGGGGGAAGTATAGGGAGAAAAATGAAAAAAAAAATCTGAATTTGTGAAAGATAAGTAACTTTAGGACCCGACATGTTAATTTTTTTGCAACTTTAAAAAAAAAGGAAGAAAAAATATCCAGTTTTTTATGATAATAAAAAAAAATTTGCAGTTTTGACATACACAGTTGTTTTGTTAAATTCGTAGCTGTCTGTTAAGCAAAATAGAAATTGAATGGACTGTTTTTGATGAATGTTTACTTAAAATTTACAGACAGTTTTTTGCTTGTAGTGAGAAAGTAAAATTTGCTTTGCTTTGGTTGAGTGTTGAACTTTTCACACAATTTTAAGTGTCTGGAAGTTAGATTTCTCAGTTAGTTGTCTCATGAAACTTAATGAAGGGATATGAGGAGAGAGTATCAGGTACTGTGTCTTCAAGATCCAAACTCGCATCAACTAAAGTGGCACCACTGGAGTGACTGTCCCTTTCCACTCATTGTTCACGGAGCCCAGATGACTAGGCTAGACTTTGACTGATGTTTAGATGGCAGAATTAGGTAATTCCTACCTGACTTTCAAGGTGATAAATCCTATATTTTTACTAAGATTTTCATTTCCATATTTTTTATTTAATCCTGGTTAAAAGTTCTGATTAGAACTTTGCATGGACATGATTTCACCAAAAAAAGTGATGTCTATTTCTTATTGCCATCTATTGTGTTTGCTTTTCAAACACTGATTTATTTTTGCCTGTAATCATTCAGCAGCTTTATAGCACAATCATGTAACACCTTTAGACATTTTAACATGATGAATACTCTGGAAGGATTGATTGCTTTCATTGTACAACTGAAATTTTCCTGCCATCTGTCTAGGGACCAAGATTACCAGGACACTGTAATATAAGGAAAAATTGTCTAACTATTTTTACTGTTCTTTTAAATCTTAACTCTTTCTATGAGTTAGGTACACTGAGCAAATTTGGTCCTCACTTAATTTTTATTTCAATGATGTATATTGATTTTCCTTCCTCTCTATATAAGCATACCTAAGTAGAGAATGTAGTTCAATAGATTTTACAGCTCTGTAAGAAAACAAAGTCACATAGCAACCATAATGACCTCAAATATGTGAGAAAAGTCTGTAAACAGCCTTCTTCTCCAATGGCTCAATCCGAGCTTAAGATAAAATGCTTTCCAGCATACCCACAGAAAATATATTTCCTTGAGATTCTGAAAATAATAAGAGCAACACCATTATGATGCATTTTCACAAAGTACTGGGAAGTAAAGAGCAGGAAAAGACAATGTAAGGCATTGGCTACAGTTCTAAAACCTAAAAGTAAGAAAAAAAGATGGGAGAGGAAAAGTTTAGTCTGTCTTTTATTCAAAAATTTTCAGAATTTGCTGAGATTGGAAAGACCTCTTGACCCCATTTACTTCCTTACTTTCTTTTTCAAGAAAGAAAACAAACAACTTTTGTCTCACTTTCCTTTTGGTCCATCTTTCCCCTGCAAAGAAAAATATTATTTAATTTCAGTGTGAGTTTTGGCATATTGTAAAAGGTGTGTATGATGTTTTAACAATTGTTAGGGCTTTTTGACAAAAAAAAACCAACAGAAACCTGTTTCAGAGGCAAATTCTGACCCTTGAAAAAAGGCTTCTGGCTTTTCTCTGATTTGAAAGAATTTTGTCTCAGACTGGAATCAGGTTTAACTCCGAGAATGGACACAACACTTCTTTGGTTTTAACATGTTTTACTGCAATAGACTCATTTGCTTATATTTTCACTTTTAAGCAAAAGTCAATCTATATGCATTCTAATACAAGATTCTTGGATCTTCAGTATTATTGCACGACTTGCTAACAAATCATTTTAAAGAGCTGTGATGAGAAATTTAAATGCAGGTGATCTGAGGGCTTTAGCTAATATGGCTTCATTTTTCCTCTCTGGAATAAAGCTAATCTCTGTCCTCCAGTACTGAGAAGTAGGTTTTGATTCTTGAAAATTAGTAGTTCAATTTTGTTGAAGTGTTTACATGGTGAATTATTTCTGCTTAGTTTTGGCTTATCATAAGAACTGAAAATAAATAAAAAGTCCACAACAAATCACTGTAGAGTGGTTTATTGCGCATCACAGCATAGCTGTAATTTAACATGGGTTAGTAAGCTTATTTGCATAATATAAATTTTAGCCTGGTTTTGTAATGAATTGGCTGTGTGAGTGCATTGACCCACAACAACCTACAACATTAAAGTTCAGTAAAAGTGGTGACATACAAAATTTCCTTGTAGCAGCTCAATGGAAATGTAAATGTAATAGCCAACAGCATGTTTTTCTGAAAGCATCTGGGAACAACATCAGCTGTGCAAATGATCCTTTAAGGACATTATTTTTTTGTTGGTACTTTATTGTTGCCTTTCAAATTAATTATTTTTCTTTATATCTTCCATATGGATTTTTAGATTGCAAAATTATCAGGACAAGCACTCAAATATTATTTGAGAGTGGTGAATCATTAATACCCTTAATGCATATATTAGTAGGTATATTTCATTTCTTCTTCACTACATATGAACAAGTGAATGTATGTTTGGACCTCTACAACATGACAGAAAACAAGATACAGTTACTGCAGCCCACATGAAACAAGCCTTTAACTGTCTGACAACATTTCCTGACATTTATAGCACAGCTCCTGAGGGTCTTAATGACCATCATGTCAAGCTGAATCTACTATTAATATACCTCACTAGTAAGGAGTAAGTATTATGGTTTTCATCCTGAACGTGAAAGGTCCATATTTCATAAAGAGCTTGACTATAGCTGAGTTATTAAAAGGTTCCCCATAAGGAAAGAAACAGTCATTCCTTTTTTATTCTTGTTCTTTTTTTTTTTCTTTTTTTAACCGTTTCTGGCTGCTGAAACTTTCTTCTCTTGAAAGGAAGTGATCTGCATTTAAATTAAAATACAAATCAGATACTCTAGCAAAGCAAAGACTGTCTATTGTTTTGCAATGTTGTGTAGACAGCACAGATTAGATCTGAGGGTCATCTTTATGTGGAACCTCCAATACAGTTAGCAGGACTTCCATATTTGCATGGTAATATTAGGCAAGAGTTTGTTGGGTTTTTTCATTATTCAACACTCAGTCCTAAAGAGATCAAGACACAGAACACCACTTCTAAAACAAGCAAGACTTGGAGAGAAAGGTTTCCTGAGGTGACAGAGAGAACGGTTTCCTGAAGTGAGGGATCAGTTTTGGACATTCATTTTGGTGGATCCAGACCTGGGACATTTCACAGAGCAATTGGGTAGTTTTGATTGGTAGTGCTCCCTGCTCCTTATCTGCTCTACCCCTTGCTCAAAGCAGTATCAATGAGCTTGCTCAGGACCTTGTCCTCTCCAGCTTTGGAAATCTGTTTTCAAGAAGCTTAAACATCAGGCAATGAGCCTTAGACCTCCTTGCCCTTCATTCCCGATGTAGATTTTCTGACCAATCACCCAAAATAGATGCATCCCAAAGTATGCATTCTTTTTACAGATTTTTTTCAGTCTGGGTTCCTCCTGTGTTTATATAAAAGCTAGGATTAATATGACCCACAATTGTGCCAGGCACCCTTTACTATCTCTTTAATCAATGAACTGAAATTCAGCGTTTCTTGAGCATGATTCATCTGAGTGTATAGTAGATTTCTAATACAGGCCAGATGAATAGTGCCCCAGGGTGTCTTTTTTTGCTAAATCCATTGCCAATAAAAGGATCCTGGAGAGATTAGCTCAAGTGTAGACATGTACACCTCTGAAAATAGGTGATATACATCCTATCTATGGACTTTTCTTGAGCTGATAGTGAAAGAATTGCCTGTCAAATTCAGGCTTACTGGGTTATGTTGGATGGGTTGTGTGTTGCAAGTTATAGGTGAACTCAATGTCCTTTCAAAAGGGGTATTATAGTTTTCCTAAATTGACATGATATCAGTAAATCCTTTTCTTTTCTTTTTTTTCATTTCTGTAGAAAACTTATGAAACAAGTGCTTCTATTAGTTCTTTTTTCTGTATGGATAATTGAAGAGATGTAGCATGTGACTGGAATTATTTTCACTATACTGAGTATGTAATATGTCAGTAATTCATGGTCTGTTAACAGAATAAATTTAAACAAATGAATTTGCCTCTTGTATCTTTTCCTGTTTTCATTGCAGACTGCACAAATGAGAACTGAATTAGATGAGAAAATAATTTTTTGAGCCATGCATGCTAGTTAGGAAATATAAGCCTTTTGTGTACAGAATAACAAGAGTGATAGTGTTTTAAAAGCAGGAGACTAGCTGGTATTGGTCAGTCAATCTATAACTTTTTTTTCCCTCATGGAAAACCACAGGTTTAGGTAAGCTAATGTCTGAGTGAAGAGTGTGGTACATGCTCTCTTCAAATACATAAATTACCAAGAATTTCAGCTAAATTAGAACAGTGGATTTAAAGATTTTGTATGTGGCTATCACCAGTAAATGGGATAAAGGATATTATAAGAAACTCACAGAAAGGAAATGGAGAATCTGAGGCGACTGTTTACTTCAAAGGAACAGATCATGAAATTTCTAGTGCACAGTGGCAGATGGCACTACCTGATGCAGCACATGCATGTCCCCACCACACTTCGTGAAAAAGCTTTTCAGCTGCAAACTGTACAGTTTGCATCATTCTGTGGCTACTACACTTCCTGGGAAATACTTTTTCATTCTTTAAAAGCATTCCCCTCTTTATGGCAGACTGCACCATTGACATGTATTCCAGGCCATAGGCTGGGACCTGCGAAGTTTACGAGATGGCAGTTAATGTTGATCTGAAAAGCTGTATGAATCACGTGAGGCTTTTAACATTTTAGTTCTATAACTGTATGATTGCCACAGAGATTACCATACTGCCGTTTCCCTAGGAGGGAAAATATCATATTTACAGTATATTTTTTGTTATATAAATTACATTTTTGTCCAGGTTTAGATATTACAAGAGTTAAGGACTTACTTTTCCCATGAAATGCATTTAGAGTTGCAAATCTGTCAATTGTCCTTCCTGATTTTAACTGATTGCTGCTCAAAAATTACTTCTGGTGATCTGGTGGACTACTAGAACATGCTCAACCACATGTCTAGTTTGAATTAAATTGAAATGTGGGGGTTTTTTTTGCTTCCTTTTGTTTTCTTTTTTTTGTTTCCAAGTATTCAGTATCTCGTGTCGCTCTTCTGATACACAGAGCAACTCTTGTAGCAACTTCGGAAAGTAGAACCTAACTTTAAGTAGTTCAAGTTGTTATTAGCATTTGGCAGTTTAGGTGCTATAACATGTCAAAACCTGATTCATTCTGTTGGTACAGGAAGAACTGAAGTAAGTAGCAAATCTCTCAGGATCTTCACATCTCTATTTCCTTCATAGTTAAGGCCAGTGATTGGTGACAGCTTTGTCAGCTCGTCATGTAATGTCATTGGAGATTCTATGTGGCTGGCTGACTGTAAATTTTCCCTTTCATTTGTTAGAAGGCACAAGCCAGCAGAAGCCTGGAGAGAGATAATTTTCTTATGTAAGCTGGTAATGAAAAATGTGTAAATGAAAACAGCCTTGATTTTTTTTTTTACTTTTAAAGACCTTAACTGATTTATAAACTCTTGACTATCTGACAATACTGAAACTTAATTCTGGAACTAGGATCTGAACACAGAAGTGCAACTATTCTGTGAATACAGAATTCCTATTGCAGTGCTTTTAAAGCTTCACAGACAGAGCTGAAATTATTTCATTTTAACTTCCACACTGTCTCATGCTGTGATGTTTTCCTTCTTCCTTATGGGCGGGTCATTCTACATATTTCCCACAGAATTCCCACAGAGGACCTTTGACACGTTCATGAAGTTACAAAAATATTTGGATGAGCCAGCCTACAAAAATGGAACAACATACTAAAACCTTACTGAGTAAAATAATATGAAAAAGCCAACAAAGGCAAGTTGATTACCTTTGTAAGCCTGTCTTTTCAATTTCCCCACTGTAGATCTTTCAACGGTGCCCTGATGCTCACAAATTACATCTTTGAAAAGCTTTCTCAAAAGCAAAAGTTGTTATTCTAATGTGTGACACATGAGAGCCCATAATAGTATGTGGCATACCAGTGCATGTTTCTTCAAGGTGATTGGGTGGCTTAGAAGCAACACATCAGAGACCCTGGCTCTACAGCAAGATGAAGAAACATCTTTAATGTCTGAAAGAGTGTGACTCAAACGTGCCACAGTATTCAGCTTCAAGGAATTCTGGAACAACCAAGTTTACTATTTAAAGGTACCCTAAACATACAGTCTTGAAGATTGAAAGATTATATTGTAACGGGAAAGATATAAATTCCTCAACACTGAGATGCAAAAAGCTTTCAAAAAGTGAGATTTAGACCCAAATGAATATTGTAAGCAAAATACTCGTTGTAGGGTACTAACATGTACAGAGTTACTAACCCTGTAAAATTTTAAAAGATGCTTCACCTATGAAATATATTATATACATATACATACATACACACAGAATATATGAAATACATTTCTACATTCTACCTGAGTGGATCATATTATTGTCGTGGTATAAATCTGTTGAAAACTGTGTTCTCTTAACACACTTGTTACTGCTTCAGACAGCACCAGGTATGGTCTAGTAATCTGAACTGAGGAAAAACAATCCAATTTTTAATCTCTGACAAAAAACATGTTTAATGTTTTCTTTAATCAATTTCTTTCCATAGAGGATGCTTTAGTATATAGATTAACATAAGGATATGGACCTGTTGGAAGAAGTCCAGGTTGAGGGCCATGAAGATGACCTGAGGGCTGAAGCACCCCTTGTATGAAGACTGGCAGAGAGAGTTGGGGTTCTTCAGCCTGGAGAAGAAGAAGCTACAGGAAGACCTTATAGCAGCCTTCTTGTATCTAGGGGTGCCTGCAGAAAAGCAAGAGAAGGACTTTTAACAAGGACATGTAGTGACAGGATTAGGGAGAATGGCTTTGAACTGAAAAATGGTAGTTTTAGATTAGATATTGAGAAGAAATTTTGTACTGTGAGGGTAGTGGGACATTGGAACTGGTTGCCCAGAGAAACTGCGAAAGACCCATCCCTGGAAGTGTTCAAGGCCAGGTTGGTTGGGACTTTGAGCAACCTGGTCTAGTGGAAAATGTCCCTGTCCAAGGCTGGGGGGTTGGAATTAGATGATCTTTAAGGTCCTTGCCAACACAAACCATGCTAGGATTCTATGATATAGTGTTATTAGCTATAATTGTTGACCTCCCAAGCTTGTTATTTCTAATTTGGCTTCAGTAAACCACAATTTGTTAGGAGTTCTTGCTTTCTATTTACTCTGTGGCTTTAGGTAAAAATGTGTTCTTCCATTATTGCTAGGAGTTGGTTCAAAATCTAGACATCTTGAAAAGTCTAACTTTAGAAAGAGGAAAAATGTAATTATTTTGAGATAAAAATTTCAGTATCTGCATTTTTTTCTTCTTTCATTTCCTCAATTTGTAAGTTCATCTCTTCTTCCAGGCACAGGAAAAAATGAGATAACTCTTGGTAGATTTTTTTTATTTCCCATTTAATCAGGAAAGAAATAAACTTTAGTCAGAAAGCAATTTGCCTTTAAGAATGAGAAGTCATAAAATTCACAGAATTAAATCATAGAGTTAAGGGTGGAAAACACCTCCAAGATCATTGAGTCCGTCTGCCAACCGAATACCATCACACCCACTAAACCATATCAAAAAGTCCTGTCATTTCTGCCTGTTTTGTAGAAGAAAGTTTTGTGCCTTTGCATAGGTTTTCATATGTGTTGCTAAAGTCAGGGTTTCTTAAAGCTGTGCACAGATAAGACAGTGTTAATACTTATTCCATCAGGATTATTTTATATTAATCAGGAGCTTTGCTTTCTCATGATATCTGATGCTCCAGTCAGTGCCTTGATTTGGAGAACCCTATACCATGATTTATTCTTAATCTTTGCCTGATTTGTATAATATAAAAAATGTGATGGAATGAGATTACAAAAATATGCTGCTGTCACAGTATTTTTAACCATTATGAGTTATCATAACAACATTGATTAAATAATCAGGCTTTTGAAGAGTATGTCACTAAGAAATCGCCAGAGACAATTTCTGTTAGAAAATTATTTTTACTTTATTGCACTTGGATTGATTAAGAAATTTTTTTAATTTCTGCAGATATAACTATGTTAGTCATGACATTTACTATTATATCAATTTCCTGAGGTCACTGAGAGATGGTAAGCAGTATAAAGGAGGAAAATTTACATTTTTCAATGTTTCTGTCAGTCGGTTTAAAATCTACCTACTGTTTTCGCTGTCTGACAAGACATATTTCTATATATTGTTTTGTTCCTTTGTGTAATCAAAAGGAGTATTCATTGGTGAACAAGATTGCCTACAAGCTACATGAAAACCAACTCGACCACTAACGCTCAGATGTGCCTCTTTTGAGAAGATAGGCACCTATATCCTTGGTGGTCTGAAGAGATTTACATTTAGATAGATGGGCATCTGAAATCAACCTAACTTGGCTAAGATAGGCATGATCAAGAACAGCAGTAGTGCAAAACTTCTGTGTCATAGTGTAAGAAATTGCAGCCTTACTCAAGAAGCTGGGAGCTTAGTATCCTAAATACTGTTTGAGCTGAGGGGATCAACATTTTTCTCCCATCAAGAAACGTTCACTAGAAATGGACAGACTAAATACAGAGCTGAAAGAACTCTGTTTCATCTGTTTAGGAACTTCTCTTTAAATTCTCAAAGACGTACATATCAGGGTCTTCCTGAATAACATAGATTATCTTCTAGAGATACTTCAGAATAATTTCAGAAGTATCAGAAAATCTAGTTTAAAAATGCTCAGTGTCTACTTAAATTACCTAAACCCCAATTAGGATATAAGGTAAGTTTTTTGATAGGGTGATCCTAAAATTCTGTCCTAAAATTGCTGTCTAAGGCAAATGAGTAAATAATTTCCACAGGAGGCACTTGTGTCTCTTTGTTGACTATGAAGACCTGAATTTAAGTGGAGTGAACTGTGTGCTCTTAGGTCAAGCCCCTAAAATTTCAGTCAGATACTGTGAAATTAGGTACCTCAATAAGAAAGTGTAGTGTCATATTTAATTTCTGTGGCATTTTGACCACTTAAAAATTTTATCCAAACTACAGTGATACTGAGACATGAAAATATGTAAGAATAACTTGTGGTGAAGTGGGAGAGTGTCTTTGCACTTGTACCTTTTGTTCCCATCGCTGTGTGTTGGCACTGCATATATGTGTATATTGGACTATCTCTCTTTTTCAAAGGCGGATGAGGTCCCGTCTGCTTTTTGGGCCTGTGATCACTACACTCATACCAGAATTTTAAAAGCCTCATTTCTATGTCCCTCTTAGCCACTAGACAAAGGGTCAGGCCCATAGTTTTCAAGTTTTACTAGACTTTTTGACTAGAGGCAAGAGTCTGATAGGGTCAGACTCCTTGGTCAATATTTGAATGACATGCAAGAGTGGTCCTTGAATGAGAATCTCTATTCAGTTACCAAATGAAGCAGACAGTCTCATGTTGAGGAATTTTAGTGGTGCTTATGTATCTTACTTTAAGGAGAACAATATACACAAACATCCTTTAAGTTACTGTTTAACTCTCAGCTGAAATGTGAAAACTCAATTATTTAGACTAAATTCACTCCTTAGAAGTTATTTATTGTTACGTTTCATGGCAGATGACTTGATATGAAAGTTTTGCAAATCATTCTCCATGAAGAATAAACAAAATATTTCTAATATAAA
The DNA here is from genome assembly GCA_013399195.1 of Dicrurus megarhynchus. NCBI lineage: Eukaryota > Metazoa > Chordata > Aves > Passeriformes > Dicruridae > Dicrurus > Dicrurus megarhynchus. The sequence continues at coordinate 2,048,865 of VXAD01004809.1, forward strand.
ATAACTTTAATTAATTTAAACTTCACTTTATAATAAATTTGCCCTCATTTAGTGTATGACTTCTTCATTCTGCTGTTTTAATAAATTAAAATTTTTAGGGGACAAAAGGGCATCTGGGCCTTGTTGGGTCATTTATACATAGAAGAGTGCTGCCTTTATTTTTTTTCCTTTCATTCCATGCTATGCAATTTTATGAATGATAATGTTTTGTTGTGCCACTGGGATATCCAGAAAAAGTTCAGACTTCAAAATATAGTGACAATTCTTTAGTGAAAAGTTGCTACAATTAAATAAACTAATGATATAGCATATGAAATAGTTGTTAGTTTCTTAACATTTTTTGAGTACTGGTTCCCATCATAAGTACAATTTTCTATTTTTGTTATCATTGCTTTTGTGAATTGTTGTGTCCTGTTTTTCCCTTATCCGTCTCTGATTTTATCCAGAACAAAAAGAAGCAATTGTAAGGCTAAAATAGATAGCTAACATTTTCCTGGTCTCTGAATAAATGTGAATTCTGATTTATTATTATGACATTTAAGCATACAAACATTCATATTTGCACACAAATACTAGAGCATAATGAAGATGATTCTGTGATTATTTTTGTAGGATTTAAAAATATAGCTTTAAAATTTATTTATGATGTAACACTGCTTGTCTTCTATGTCATTGAATAATAAGGGCATTTGATTGATTTAAAAACTGGTTTTAATAGGATTTTTGGTTTTGTATTTGAAAAATTTAGGTTTTTTTTTTATTATTATACCTTAGGCTCTAGTTTTCATCAAAAAACTAGAAATCTTTGATCTAAAGAAATTTCTATAAAGCTGTGAAAAATATTTTGATAAAAAATAAATTGACCAGAGACTTCCTGACAATGCATATTCATTTTTTCCTTTTGCAACAGACATTACCTTATAGCTATTTTCCCTATAATATGCATATTGATTAAAGGGCTATTGTGTTTCATCCTGATTAGTATTTCACTAATCTGGTGAAGCAGGAAATGAATAATAAGAATCTAATAAAATTATGGAAAGTCAGTTTATATAGAGCATGCCAAATGACAGGAATTATCCTTTGCAATGTAGTGAATACCTCATTAGAAACTCTTCAGAAGATTATGGATCTCTTAATGCTTACTTTCCTTATGTTTGGCTGCTGGCCTTTTAATAGTCCAGAAATTCTATCGCTAATTATTCCTTATCACCTATCATCTGGCACTCCAAGTCTTGTCTTCCTTTTCAGTAAAAAAGGAAAGTCTTTTAGGAAAATTTTTCTGACAATGTATACTTAAGAACAGCAATTTACTACTTCTTTTGTCTTTTTAATATTTGACAGAAAAACTTTGCCACTTTCTCTTCTGCTGTCTTCGGGTGTCAGAGCTAGGTTTGAATGATCTTTCTCCCGGGATTTATTAAAATCAGTACATCTTTCTACTTACCTTTTCCTGGATCTTTGATGGGTTTCTCTTTCTGTTTCCATTTTATCTCTCATAATTCTTACTTCTCCACAATATGTGTCTTGATATTTCCTCAAGAAACTTTCCCTATGAGGACACCAAAAATGTCACATGGCAAGGTTTTTCTAAACCAGGAGGGCTCTAGTACAACTAAAGTAAAATGTAAATCCAGCAATATCATGAAATTCAAAGGCTTTCACAAATATGTAGGTAATAAATACACAATAAAATTATGGTATATGCATAAAAATATTGCCTGTTCATCAGAAAAGAAGAACAAAGAATATTACAGTATTTGTAGAATACAGAGAAAGAAAGACTCACTCTCAATGGAGAAGATCAGGTCTTCAGGAAGGGCAAGAAGGAAAATATGAGGAATTCCATCTCAATCCCTGCACAGGTAATGGAGCAACTAATCCTGGGAAATGTTTTCAAACACATAAATGACAAGAAGGTGATTGGGTGTTGTTGGATGTATAAAGAAGAAGTCATGTTTGGCCAACCTTATAACCTTACGTAAGGATGTGGCTAAAAAGTAGTGAATGTTTCTCTTGGCTTTAATAGGGTGTTTAATACTTTCTCTCACAACATCTCGATAGACAAATTGACACATTTTAGATTAGATGGGAGGGAAGTGACATGAGTTGAAAACTGGTTGAACAAGTGGGCCCAGACGATTTTGATCAGTGGCGCAAAGTCCTCTTGGGGACAGATCACGAGTTGGTCAACACTGCTTAGCCATCATTCCCCTCTACTCAGCAGTGGTGAGACATGTCTGGAATGCTGGGTTCTGTCCTTCACCTAGGAACTGGTATATTGTAATGAGTTTCTCTACTTGAAGAAAAAAATCATAATTTCATAAGGTTTTCACAACAAAAAAATTTTCACAATGTTTTCCCTACATTTTTCTAAGTGTTTTATTTATTTAAAGTTCTTATCACTTTACTCCTTTAAGCTACAAAATCCCATTTGCCCCCGAAATTTATACTCTTTAGCTATGTATAGATTTTCAGTACATTAATTTCTGTAGTTATTGAGTGAAGCTACATAATATTTTTTTTTAATGGCCTCTACTTTGTAGCAGCAAATTGTTTCTTCACTAGAATTGTTTAAATACATAAGTACTTGATTGTGCCCATATATCAGGTGTGTACTGAGCTAAATGCTTCAAATGTTTAATCAAATGAGTGACAGGTAAAGAATTTCTTGCAGCACTATGGACAGAAGTATCAAAAGTCCTCTAAGCTGTTGAATGTTATCCTGTGCATCTGACAATATCAGTAAAGAACCCTTAAAAATTTTATTTTCTGTGTGGTCAAGTGATAAGTAACAGATGGTGCAAAAACCTTCACATTTGTTTTCCTGTTTGGGCTTTTAATGTACGTCAAGGGTGGATAAAACATAGAATACCATGGACTGAACTATTTTAAGTGAAGGTCTCAGAAGTGCAGTCTTCTAATATTTTTTTTTCTGAAGTTAAGCTCTTTTTATTATCTCTTTCTCTCTTTTTCTGCATTCACAAATAATCATGTCTACTTTGGCCTATGCTGGTGTAAATGCAAAACAAGATTAAAAGACAACTTTAATCATGAGCTGTTGCTTTGAGAGACAGCTAGCAAAGAGAGACAGTTGGAAACAAACTGCAAGTGATACAGTTAAGCCTCAGACTAGACCTGTGAACACTGGAGAAGTTGCTGGACTTACACCTAGCTCTAAACATCTGTTACTCAGTGCAGTTTGATATCTAGGCTCGTTTTTAGGCAGGTTTTTGATTGATTAAGTCAAAGTGATGATTAATATCTTAACATTCAGTGCCTGACAGTAGTGTGGGCCATCCCGTTCTGCTTACCATGAGATATCTTTGAAGGTTGCACTCTGCAGCAGACATCCGAGTAATAACTTGGAAACAAATCCAGGCAGATTTAAACCTTAATATATAGCAAATACATGTAGGGATTCTTGCCCAAGAAGGGACTTCCTACTCAATGCACCAGATAAACTATCCTTCCTGAACCCACAGAGCCCTGAATCCTGACTCAAAATGTTCAGCTTTTCAAAACTGGCAACTCTTTTGTCCATATCATTTTTACAAACAAGGAATGAAATCTCTGAAGGAGTTGTTCTATACCTTTCTCACCTTAAGGGATCATACTTGTGTCAAGGGCACTTTGCCAAGATATAAACCACCAGGCACTCTGAATGGGTATGATTTTCTGAATTTGAGTCTCTGAAGCCAACAATGGGAGCTCCAAGTGCAGGAAGTAGTATATGAGAACATGTCCTCAAATGGAGTGGCATAGGAATAGGGAGCTTAGGACTGCCTTGTTTTCCAGGGCTCCCTCCCTTTTTTCACTCCTCTCAGCACAAGCTGAGATATGTTTGAGTTTCACAAGAGAAGGCTGAACACTGAAGACGTCCCTTATTCAGGTATATCCCCATGACTACAATCCAACACTTGTTTCCCCACTGCTTTCCCAGAATAATGAATTTTGCATTCTTGGCTACACAGCAGTTCAGTCTCAGGAGAAGAAACAGTAAGTGCCTCACTCCGATTATTCATGGCACAGTCTCCAGGGTGACAGGAGAGATGGATTCAGTCCCCTGTAAGACAATCAGGGCTGGGAATGCAAACCTCTCATTTGCTTAGTGAACACTCAAACCACTAGACTATTAAGCATAAGACAGTGTCACCTTTACCAGATATCTTTCTCAGAAGAGGACTTAAACACTCTGGGTCCTGAGTGGATGGAAGCACCTAACATTTTCTATTAATTTTCTGCATTCTCAGTGGAAAAATAGACACTTAAAATAGGAGTGGATTTCCCTTTGCTTATCTTCAAAGGCACTCTCTTTCTGCTACGGTAGGCAAACTCCAGCCTCCTTCTAGGGCCAAACAGGTTTTTGTGCATAATGTCTAAATTAAGCACCTAAATGAAGTGCACAGGATTATATGCAGGAAAATTAAATCTCTTCAGGCACACCTACTATGTAAGGAGAGCGACATTTGAACTTATTTTGTCAGAAAAATCTTTGGGGAGTCCTGAGTTGAGACATGCAAGTACAGCAGCATCCCTTTTGACCCTGACCAATACTGAGTTGTTCAAACCTTTTTGCTTGGGTCTTGCTAGCTCAGGCATTCCCTGTGCCACTGTGTGAGGAGCCTGAGGATAGCGTTTGATACCAGGAGTTAAGCATCTAAATCCACCTCTTACGTATGCAAGAAGCAATGAGTTATTCAGAGGCAAAGGGCAGGCAGAGCCCCTGTCAACTTAATGAATGTTTGGGGTACAAATGACCTCTGAAAATCAGGCCATTTTTTTGAGCACCTAAAAATAGATTCGGATGTTTAATTTTACATATTCAGGTTGAAAAATTTTGGCTAGAGAGTAAATTAATTGCCTAAGGTCACACAGCAAGTCAATGTATAATGAGAAAGTAATAATGAGTGAAGAAAAAAGGTATTTTTAATCTCTATAGATTTACTGAATCCCAAAACTCTTTTATTAAAAGTGTTCTTGAATATATCTCTGTAATTTTTTTTAATTGTAGCTTAGCATTATTATTTAAAATGCGTTTTTTTGAAATGAAAACATTATTTTTCTCCATGTTTAACCCTGATTGGTGGTGTCTTCTTATTGCTGTGAAAACAAAAGCTTCAGTCAGACCTTCAACAGCAGATATTTTGTTGCAAAGGTAGTTAATGAATGAGATATTTGATTACAAAGGGATAAGTAACCTCTCTGTAGCCTGCAATTAACATTTAACTCGATATGGTCAATAAGCCAAACGAAAGGAGAGTAAACTGAGGATTTTTCTCTCAGGGGTTCATCACACACACATATGCTAGTGAAGCATACTGTTGTGATTGGTAATTTTTTTTGCACAGTCCTACAAAGCTAAGCTTTCATCTGGTCAAAAAGAAATAAAAGAACCCACTCACTCTCTGGAGAAAAACAATATTTTAATCCATTCAGATTTCAAGTGTGTGAAGATAATTTATAAAAGTCAAGTGCATTATTAGGCAATAATGATATATCAGGAAGTTAGTCACTCAGTTCATGCTTAAGTCCTGTGAGACTGGGGTGCTTAATTCTCTCACAGGCTTTCTAGTTTTAATGAGTTCTTGCTTACATGCAGACACAGCAAATGGTATCTGCTATATCCTTTTCATACAAATATAAATGAAGCCCTTAGTGATATACTGATTCAAAAAATATATAAAATATCTATCTTAAGCAGTTATGCAGTTCAAAGTCAGCTGCACTGTGCCTTTCTCCTGGTGCACAGAACTTCTCAAAGCTGTTTATCATAAACATAACAATAAAGTGAGAATAGTCTCCACATTAAGGCTTGAGGCTTGGGAAACATGCTGAATTTCTTTCACTTCTGCCAGCTACCTGCACTTCCTTGACCATATTATTTATATCACAGCATTAAAGACCAAACACTTTCCTCAGTTGAAAAAGAAATTGGAGTTTGCAAGATTAGCTTTTTCTTGGTTTTGACGTTGATTATTCCTGCTGTGAGCACAATTCTAAGAGAAAATTAAAACAAATGAAAGCCCAAACTGCTAATTTCATGAAACCCTAGATGACAGTATCAGGCAAATGAATAATAATATATGTCGTTATTCTGTTATCAAGAATTCTGTAAATTTACCTTTTCCTGGTTCGTCTCCCTGGTTCTTTTCTCTGTATTTTTTTCACTTTTTTTCTTTAAGTCTTTTCAAAATTTCATATTTTTTGTTGCAGGAGTCTCCAGGAGGGATTCTACTATTAGGAAATGATTGGAATCACATGATGGTAAGGGGCTTATTTTATATACTGGACCTTCCATGCAAGAGATATAAAAATAGTCTATACCGGTGATAGTCTAAACATTTAAACATTATATATACTGAAGGGAAAGGACAAGAACTGCCAATTTTTATTATTTTTGAAGTTCACCATAACTGGACTTTTCATTGAGGCCATGATTCTGAAGACAGCATGTGACACTTGGCCAAGACTCACAATCAGTGAATGATCATAAAATTTTTGACCACTGGCACTTTTTCATTCTGTCATGTGAGGCATATGTGACCTTGTGCTGGCTCTCTTTGCAGAAGAAAATCTCAGCAATCCAGAGGAAAATGAGGGTTCCTTTGTCCATAGAGTGATGGTTGCTTTGTTTGTAAGCTAAATTTTCTCATTGTAACTGTACGTTCAAGACTGTTTTTCCTGTGCTTTTATCTGTGAAATACGTCTTGTCTCAGAGCTTGAAAATTAACATATGCCCAAATTAGGTATCACCTCTCTGCTGTTCTCTGTTATGAGCCATACTTGTCCTGGATATCACTCCAAGACAAAAGTGTTTGCTTAAGCCACATCAGCCTTTTTATATGAAACCAACAGTAATGTTTCAGCAAAATGGATTTTTGCTACAGATAGTGGACATGGTTTAAAATGAAAATCTGCTGCCTCATAGTGAAGAAGTAAAGGAGTGGGGTAATAGAGCTCAGCTTGTGGGGTTGCTGCTTGGTTTCTTTGGATCTGCTGAAGGTATCCTGTGGTTTCTGAATTCAAGAAATATTTGACTTCTTCTGATTCAGCCAGAGTGAGTTTGAGGTCTAAACCACTACCCTTATGGTTATGAACATTATGGCTTATTCACAGCTTTAAATGTGGTTTCATTCACTGAAAGGAACACAGAAATCCTGTGCTTTTCTCTATTCCCATCTTCTATTTCCTTTTATGCTTAAGTATTTTAATAGTTTTAAGTCTCCTCTTTTGAGACCCCCTCTTTAACTTTTTCTTGTGTCTGTCAGTGGAGGACTGAACATAAGATTACACATAAATCTTTTAAGAGAAAAGTATGTCCAGTTGTGAAACTTCCTGTTAATACTGTCTTCACTTTTTCTATCTGAAAAAGAGATCTAACAGATGACCTAAGGGCAGGCTCCTCTGGATAAATCAGTAGCTGAGGTGAGTTAGTCTGTGTTGAATTGTGTTTGTGGCACAAATTATTGTGTCCCATAAGGAGAGACAGACATGAAAATGGATTCATTTTACATAAAAATTAGAGAGGAAAATTCCACAGGATGGATTTTCCTATGTTCTTAAAACTGATATAAGACAAGAAGGAAATAGATTTTTTATTTATTTATAGTAGTAGTTAATGTTAAGAGAATGTGTAATTACAATATATTACAATATAATCGTAATAATATATCTTGGTACTTTAGTTTTAACAAAATATAAACAAGTCTCTACAGGAAACTCAGAGTGCAGAGCAATTTTTTGCTCATTTTCAGTAAGATATTCTACTTTTATTGCCCTTTGATTATTTTAATTTAAAATTTGTGCTTTGTAGCAAAGAAAAGGAATGAAAAGGTAGGGGTTTTTTTCTTAATTGTCACCACTGCAAACTGAAGATACAAAGCTTTTTTTCTGTTCAAACCCTACCCCCAACAATAAATATTCTGAAGGGCAAAAGCAGTCTTAGATTACAGTATTGGCTTTCCTTGTCTTTACGAAATCTAATTTGGCCTTCTGGTGTAAGTCTGTGCCTTCAACGGGGCTACACATATGTATGTATCTAGGAGCATAATTTGTACACTCAGGCTGAAGAGTGAACCTGCCACAGGAATTTAATGCTGTGGATTGATAGGCAAAAAAAAAAAAAGTCCCTTTCTTAGAGCTCTCCCCTTCTGTAGGACTGTCACCAGTAAAAAGTAAAAGCTAGTTTATGGCAGTAAAAGGATATTATACTGAATAAACCCAGGAAAAGCCAGCGTGATGAATAAAATAGGAGCATTTTTAGTTGGAAACATTAGAGTTTAGGCTTTCAACTCTATATGGGTCAATAGCGGTAATTAGTTCTATTCCATTATATTCATATATTGGTTTGTTCACCATAATACCTGACTGCATAATATTTGTATTGCATGGTGGAATACAGTAAACACTGTGCTGGTGTGTTTTATTTCACAGCTTAAGATTACTGCATGCAGTGGACAACCTATTTTTGCCTTTGTTTTTAACCATATAACTATTAAAAGAATGTACAGACACATTGAGCCAAAGTGCAATTTCAATTAGACAATATAGGGTTAAGAAAGAACTATATACTCAGTGAGGATGTAGGGGAGACTTCTAACTGCCCTCAGTTTCTGGGAGGGTTCACAGTTTCAAGCCAGCTTTTGAAACACCTTTGCTTCTCCTTCAGATGAATTTCCCCTTCTGTGGGTCTGTGCAGGAAAGACACAGTCCTCAGCTATTGTTTCCAAACCAGAGCTTAGTTAATCTTCTAGCCAGACTGGTTTCAGGTCATTGAGTGCCTGAGAGAGATACGGTCTGTGATACTGGCCATGATTGAAACCAGAGGCAGCTTCAGGCAGTGAGGCAATCAGGGCTAAACGCAAGCAAATGGAGTTTGCCCACATTCATTGTCAGCTATATAGACTTTACACACTTTTTGCTGCCTTGCCTGAAAGACAAAACAAACCTATGAGATTACCCCATTTCACCACAGATTTTAGTCTAATTCTACTGGGCAAAAGCCAGAGGCCTCAGTGGAAAACAAATGACAGCTTCCCTGATAAAATTACAAATGAGAAAGTTGCCCCTCTCTACACCCTGAAGCTCCTTTTTCCTCTTCTGTATCTTCTCTTTTCCTCTACAATCTACAACAGCACCAAAGGTTAGTAACACACTGTGGTTTGCAAGGATTGTTGCAAACTGGCTTCCTCTCCAGCAAAGTGAAATATGCTGCAGGCATGCCTGGATGACTGGTACGTGCTCCAGAATTTGACCAGTTCACATCACAGGATGGCAAAGGCTCTGCTGTGGCCTAGGTGAAGAGCAGACTGAACAGAGCTAAAGCATTTCAATTTACATAGGACTTTTTACAGGTCCTGACAACATATCAAAAACCTTAAGTGTCATGTGACTTTGAAATTAATTAAATGCTTTTATTTTACACAGGATATCAATAACTCAAAATGTTTAATGTTTGCTCTTCATTTGGGGCATTGTCAGTTTCCCCATTACTACATGGTGCACAATAATTTCTTTAAATATTACATGTCATAGTGGCACACAAGGGAAATTGCTTGCCATGATTTAAGATTTGCCACCTGTACAAAAGAACTGAGTTGCTTTTAAATATTTTAAAACATAGAGGTAAAAATACAAGAACTAGTAAGTATTATATAAGTAAAGAACAAGTCATAAGGAGGAAGAGATAAAGAATGTATTGGAGAGAAAGAACAGCTGGCATGAAATGGAATTCAGGCTAATCTAAAATAGTCATCATACATTTGATGACTGCAAATTATGAAATGGAAGGAGTTGATCACTACAAGAGATCACTAGAAAGAGAAGCATGTCATTCTCTTGCTGTGTAATCTTACTTTGTGATCTCATCTATTTTATTACATATAAAAATTATACAAACTTATGGATGATGTATATGCTGTGTTACTGCAACAAATATATATAAACTTAACACCGAGAGGCTTAAAAAAAACCCCAAACCCAAATCCCATACCAAAGAAAAATATAAAATTTAGTGCAGAGTTTACATGGCTTCTGTTTATCTGAGTATATTTTTCCTTTTGTTCTTAATTTGCATAGCCCAAATCTCATTTTTTTGATTCCCATTACCATAAAGTGAGGAGCAAGCAAGCAGGTGATGTTGGAGAATCCAGAGATTTAGTTCAAAAAATTTATGTCTGGCTTTTCAGGCATCTCAGATCCATCTATATGTTTTCAGGACAACATCAGCTTCTCTAGGACCTCTGCTATCAACTCACAAAAACCAAGATGGTTCAGGTACTGCTGTGCAGGCCCAGCTAGCAGTTGACTGAGAGCTTTGTGAGCCTCTAATGGTCTTTGATTCCAGTATTTGTCCAGCTGGGTGTCATGAGGGAGCTGTGTGACCACACATTCTCCTGTATGTGTGCTCATACTTTCTGGTTCAACCAACTTGGAAAACAAACACAGAAATAGCTCTTGGAACTGCTACCCTTTGGTTTCTCTGAAGATATTTAGCCCTTGTCTTCATGTCTTCCTGGAACTGATGCAAAAACTTTTAGCACTGTTTAAATGTTGTGAGAAATGGAAGTATTACACATTTCTGAGAAGGGCAAGATACATGCTCATCTTTCCTAGCACCAGTGAGCCTATTCAGATTTGCTTGCGCTGCAGTAGTGAAGCATGCTGCTCTCATGGAATAGTAAAACATGTTTGACAAGCTGCACATCAGTTAAGCCCATCATTTTAAACACTCTCTATATTCACTTTTAATGTCATATCCTTCTGTTATTAAAGATTAAATATACTTTACATTAGCATTTGTATCACATGAGCAAAAAAAGTAAAAACAATGAATCAGCTACAGAGCAACACACTAAAGGCAGTAAAGTATGTACTATTTGATATTATTCAATATTTATACTATTTGATAACAGCTATTTCCTCCACAGGAAATGTGGATAAGGAGACCAATGATAACATTCACTGCACTACAGGAGAAGGCTTTTGGTACAGTTTATAAATCATATTGTGCTGTTTGGGGAGTCCTAAAGGTACTATATTGAAAGCCTATAATGCATTAGAAGCCTTTCAGTTTTATGCATTTAGTGTTTCTTCTTGGTCTGCTTTGATGTGGAAAACAGGAAGCACAAACTTAGTAATTTTGAGTGTTTCTAGACTGTGATTCTATTGCTAAAGGTACCATTTTATTGTTTTATTTGCAATACAGGACAAATATGTTCAATGAAAGTCAATAAAGTACCAAACAGCCGTTCAAACCCAGTGCTCAAGAAAAATGGTTCTGTCTCGTTAGTTAAGGATGTCATGTTGCTTGTTTCCTGGATCTTTGCATGTTTTACCCCAGCATGAGACATGAAAACAAAAGAAAGAGACTAAAAAAAGCAAACAGATGAACCAGAATGGGGAAAAATAAGATGAACAAGAATGGGGAAAAATAATACAGAAAACTGGAACTAACAAAGAAAGTTTGCTTCATACCGAATTTGTGCCATTTTAAGATTCAGTTTTTTAACCCATGGTATTGGTCTCTTCAAAGGAGTGAAATACTTTATCTTCTTGACAGAACAAATTGAGTGGAAAATTACATAAACCCCTCAGCAGATGTTCTTTCCCACATTGTTTGGGAATTTATCCCTGTTATACAGTTCTTCTAAGGCCCATGCCAAGCTGAATGGGGACATTAGCAAACTCGAAGAGATGTTTAGGTGAGTATTATGCAAATATTCTCTTATCATCTCATTATTTTTCAGTGCCAGTCAACTTCACCATGGTATTTTATTTTTCTATCAAGAACATCTCTGTGTAGGTGCTAGACATATTATATCTCCATTGTAAATCCAATAAATGAGAACCTGTTTTGTTTTTTTTTTTCACTGAAGCAAAAGCCAAAGTCCAGACCTCTATAAATTCAGTTTGTTATAATGAATGGGTCTTGGAGTCAAAGTTGTCAGGCAACAAACAACAGGAAAAAATAACCCAATTCCAGTTCCTACCGCCTGCAACATATCTATAGCTGCATAGCATACTAATTTCTGCAAATCAGATGCTATCTTCAAAATTATAATGCACACCAGCGAGTTAAGCATCTGTATAACAATAAGATTTGTCATCCATCATTCAGTGAACAGCATAAGGCAACTCACTGTCATCTAGTGCCAAGTGACATCTATCTAGATTGTCTGCCTGTCCATCTGACTCTAAACTTTGCTACAATCTTTGATCCAGTACTTTTTTTAAAAATTATTATTCCTAATTTTTTTTATGTTCTACTACAGCATGCACAAAGTTTGTGAATGAAAACAATGACATGTTATAACTAATGCACAAGGTAAATCTATTCAATAAATATCCATTATCCCTGTTTATTCTTTAGCAAACATAGCAAATTTCACCAACGAAAGTCCCAGTAGAATAGCAGGAGAGATTTACAGCCCAAGCGGAGGAAGATACATCTGCAGCTGAGAAGTGCATGAAGAGATACACAGGAATCTGGGGATAAATCAGCAATTCCATGCTCTGGGGTACATTCACAAAGAAATTAAAGACTACCTGCAGAGAAAAACGTCTCAGCTGTTTTCCCTGTATTTCCTTGCTCCTAAAAATACATTGAGAATTGGGACAGTGGAAAAAAGAGACTGAAGAATTGCAACAAGAGATGAACGGAAGTGGAAGTTTTCTCCACTGGGATTAATTAATTAGTCTTTCTTGGCCTAGGAAGAATAGCATAAAGCAGATTCATTGGATCTGAGAATTGGACAGAGCCTGATGTTTTTAAATAGAAGCAGCGAGCAGCGAATTACACAGGAAAATACTCAGGAGAAACGCGAATTCCTTTTGTAACAGATAAATGCTGTTTGTGATGTTTCCAGTAACAGACCTAAAGGAGATGATTTTGGAAATTAAACAGTACTGCAGTGACTGATGGCTACTCTTAAATGATTCCTGAAACACTGTCATGGTGAGGTGAGGTGAGTTTGCTAGCAACCCTGGTGCAAAACCCAGTACCACTACATGAAAAGGACATTTTCAATAGTATCAGGGTGAATCTAGGGAACAGGAAATAAATTTCTGTTTAATTAACTGTAAGTAAGAATATCTATCATGATCTTAAACTGATATTATTAAAGAGAAACACAGAAGATAAATACTATGTTAAAAGGGATAGCAAAAGCTAATATATAAATCATTATACTCAGAGACCTCAGACCTCACTAGTAGTTATTGTTCTAAATTCTTCCAGCATAACTGTATGGATCATTATTCTCTCCTAGAGCCTAACTATAGAGAGCTGTGTTAATACACCTCCCTTTTTCAGACAGTGGTTGCAAAGTGTCAATCCATCAGTGGTGAACCTAATGCAAGACTTTTCCATTTTCTCATCGCTCTTCCTCCATCATCAGCCTTTGCAGACCACAGGCCCCTATGCTTCTGTGACTCAGCCAGGAGGTCCTTGAAAAACACTGCTGGAGGCTGATACAACCCCTGAACAGTCAGTCACAGATCTGGTTAAAATGGTTCATGTGAATGCAGTTAAACCATTTTTAGTAGTCATATACTTGAAGGAATATCTCACCGACTGCCAATCTTGAGGTCCCAGATTGTTATGAAAACAGACTTCTACCTAGAAGGTCTAAAAGAATAAGGAGGAAATAGTAAGATTTTTCCACAGTCTTCTCTATCCATAATGCTAAAGAAGCCAAAAAATTATTTTGAAAAACTATGGTAGAGTCTTTCTAGCATCTCACATGCAACTTAATCAACAGAATGCAACAAGCTGACAGATAAATTTAGATGATGCTGCTCTCTTTTTATTAGCAGAAGTTAATTAGTAAGAGTCTTCTATTTATGGCCCTTGTACTGGGACAAATAAAAGCTCCAAACTTCAAAAACACCCTAAGTTTAAGTCATGCAGGCTCAGTTATGTAAAAGGATTTACAGTACTTCTTCACTTCCTGGAAAAGTGAAAAAAATCTGGGTAACTTGGTTGCTAAATCCGTTCCTATTTGTGCACTTAAGTTGGATCCACAAAAGCACTCATGCTGAGTACTGCTCCTTTAGCTTTCCTAACACAGCTGTTTGTCTTCCTCACTCCAAGCTGAACAGCCAATTGAGTTTGATACTAGGGTCAGCGTGAAATATATGGAAAGGCTTAGACTCTTGGGAGACAATGGAGAGCATGCCAAGAGATGTCTGCAATAATGGATAGAAGATGCCACAGGAACAGTGTGTCGTACATCCTGGTATGCTAAGGCTGCAGAAGGTAGCACAATTCTTTAACCAGCTTTCATTATTCTAAGCTATTTCTGTAAACTTCGCAATGACTGACAAGAAGGTCTGCTCACGGATGATTTCCTAATCCTTAGACCTGTGATCTAGGCCATATGGACACTCTCATGTAGCCTTTGTCTGACCCACCAAGAAAATCCACTGAAATGGATGGCTTCTCCAATGGTAATTTAAAGATTATTATTCGAGAACAACAGATACCACTTCAGCAGTCAAAGTACAGAAGTGGATTTCAACACTGAAATAATTTTATGGACTTAGAGCATTTTACTGAACTGCTTGATATCCAGGACCAAAGCTCTGTAAGGGGAATTTCTATGTTTCTATCCTATGTTATTGTGTTGTTAAATATGGACATGGAAAGAACGAGATAAACTCTAAGAATCTTATGACAACAAGTAATATTGGACTTTGGCCTGAAGCCTTCATAATTTTGCAACACAGAATTTTTATTGGCAAAGCTAACAAAAAAGTAAAAAACCTGAGGCCAGACTCCACTAAATAAAATGTGTACAGGTGAATTTTGACTAATTATACAGTTCCTGAAGTGAAAGCAATAGAAATAATAATTGTCTGTTTTCTATATATTGGATACTTAAATGGTAGAACTGAGCTCTGTGGCTTCCAAAGAGATGCCAATTTTCATGACCCACCCTTCCTTCCTTCCTTCCTTCCTTCCTTCCTTCCTTCCTTACTCCCTCCCTTCCTTCCTTTCCTTCCTTCCTTCCTTCCTTCCTTCCTTCCTTCCTTCCTTCCTCGACTTCTTTTTTATTAAACTAGATCTTAGTCTAGCCAAAGGGACCATTGACCGTAATGTGAAAATACTCATCGCGAACAAGGTTTTCAATCATATGTCCCATTTAAAATACATTTAGATGTCTGAGAAATCTAAACCTGGCAAAGACAAAATTCCTTGAAAATTGGCTCCAGGTCATATAGGTGTGTTTTGAGAATTTTATATTCTACTCAGTATATGTTCTCTATCTGTTCTGTAATAAACACTCAATTTTTTTTGTCCTGCTTTAATATTCAGCATCCCTGAGGTTAGAAGATTATAGGCAAACAATGTTAATAGCATAATTTCTCTCCATATTTTCAACACAGCCTGTCAATAAACCAGGTTTAAATAAATCTCAGTCCTGTAAAATAAGACAACATTTGTGATGTCTCCAGTTGTATCTTGGATATTTACTACAAAATATATGTGGCATGCTGAATTGAAAATTAATTTTGATGTATAAAAAGAAACAAAAATTCTATCCTATCTAATGTGG
This sequence comes from Dicrurus megarhynchus, assembly GCA_013399195.1. Taxonomy (NCBI): domain Eukaryota; kingdom Metazoa; phylum Chordata; class Aves; order Passeriformes; family Dicruridae; genus Dicrurus; species Dicrurus megarhynchus. The sequence goes on from VXAD01004809.1 coordinate 2,064,425, forward strand.
GAGAAATTAATATTTAAATAAACTCTAATATGGCTTGATAGAGATAGGAACTCAAAACCAGTAGTATATTTTTTCAGATATGCTCCAGGTGATGCATATCCATAAATAACTTTAGTTTTACCTACTATGAATACTACTTGAACTCTCTAGTTTATCTGCTTCTGTACAGTAGCATCCTTAAAAACATCCCTTGACAGCTAATTGTTTGAACTCCCTCTAGACCTCTCTGTAATGAAAAGCAGTAGCATCCTGTGGGACATTTGTTTTATCAGCAGCCCTTTAGCTAACACTCAGGATGAAATCCTCCACTGACTGTCTGTTGCAATCATAAGACCTTTTCCAGGCACTGATAGAGGAATAGAAACCTTCCTGGTCAGCACACTGCCTCATTGTCTAGCATCCCTACAGCTACAACAGCATGTACAGTTCTGGAGCTCTTGCTGAGGCCAGTAATACCCACTTAGTTTAATCCCTCATCCGATAACCACATCCTTAAGTATCACAGTCCTCTGCACCCAAACAGCAACCCTGGAGTGTTTCTCTGAAACCTTTAAAGAGGAACCTCCTTTTATAATCTGCATTCAGGTGTGCATTCAGGTAGTCCAAAGTCATGAACCTGTACTCACCATTAACACCTTTGCTGGTCTTCAGCAAAGTATTTAACTTTCCTGTCTTAGAAAGCTGCCTTTGGGAGACATTTTTTAGCAGCTGACCAGCTCATTGTAGAAAGATACCTTTACTTATGTCAGTTGACTTCGATGGTTGAGCTGCTGGAAGGGTAACTGCAATCCAGTTGCTGTGATCTGCACAGTAACATTTTTGACCACTACTGCTAGATTAAGAAATTTGCATTACAGAGCTGCTGCTACAGCCCTGTTAGGGTGATGGTCAGAAGTAGGATATGCTGAATAGATATCAGTGGTGAATGTCTGAGATAGCCAACCTGTGTAGTGGATAGCACTGTATATTAGCTCTTTCAGGACACACTTCATGATATCCTGAAGTAGGTGTCTGAAACAGGGAAGATAAATTACACCTCCGTTGAGTCTGCAGGGAGTCCAGGCTGATTAGTTTAAATGTTGATGTCTCTATTGCAGCTTCATAGAGATAGCAGAGAAGAGTCACGCAAAAGGAATGCCTGTACAGGAGTAGCTATGCCATCTCTAATGCAATCCAAACATGCAGAATTATCTTCTGTTTATACAGTTTTATCTACATCATGGATGTTAGCATAGCCATTTTACCTGAAAACTGCATTTTTATACCCCACTTGTTATAACTACTCTGATAAACATTCAGTGGTTTTTGACCTGGTTTCCTTGTGAGATGTAATCAAAATGGATATTTTTAAAATAAATAGCAACACTTTTTTTTAAATTTCAAAATTAGCATATTCCTAGGGTCTGGTGGAAAAAACTATATTAGTCTGCCAAAAAAAGGATATGTTTCTTAGATTTATAAAGTTGCCAAGAAAAGACAAGAAGAAAAGGAAAAGGAAGAGGAAAA
>VXAD01004810.1:18009-41219 GCA_013399195.1 Dicrurus megarhynchus
GGGGCCCCGCCCGCCCCGGGCTGAGGGCCCCACGCCCGGTGCAGGTCTGACCCCGGCCACGGGCAGCGCCGCCGCAGCGCTGCCGCAGCATCGCCGGTTCCGGGAGATGGGGTCTCCGGCCCCCGCCGGCCCTGGCCAGACCGCCGGAAGCCCCCGCCGTACTTTCCATATTAGGAAACAACCTTATAAGTCTCGATTCCGGCGGAGGCTTCCCGCTCCTTATATGGCGATTCCGGCCCCGGGTTGGGGGGGCGCAGAGCCAGGCTGCAGCCGGGCGCGCGCGCGCCCGCCCCCGGGCAGCAGGAGCGCGCGGAAGCCCCGGGCCGTGGAAGAGCGAGGCCGCTGCTCGGGCAGGTGGCACAGGAGCCTCGGGGAGCGCCCGGTAGATGCCAGGGTGGCCGCCGTGTTTTCGCGGGCAGAGCTCCCCCTCGCCCCCACCCCGTTTGCTCAGCTCGCACTACTCGCCTCCCCTCCGTCTCCGCGGAGGGGCCAAGCGCCGGCGGCTCACGGTCAGCGCCGCCGCGCTCTCGGCAGCCTGGATGTGGAGGAGTTTTCTGGGTGCTGGCAGCGAGCCCAAGGCAGGAGCTGCCCGCTCCCGGAAAAGGGGAATCTCCGGGATTCCAGCGGCTTGCCGGGATCGCCCTGCTCCGCCGGCTCCCGACGAGAGCGGCGGAGGTCTGTCCGTAGCGCCAGACCGGGGCAGACCCCGGCTCCGTGCGCCTCCTTCACGTAGCGGAGAACGGGGCAATGATAAACAGAGAGCCCCAGGTACTACACGGCCGCAGCCACCACTGACTTCAGCGCGATGAAAAGTGACAGCGCTCGGGACTCTGCTCTCGCGCCCTTAGGATTGTCCCTTGACACGGCTACAGCTCTTTCCTGCCCTCCCCGCCAGCGTTGCCTGCGCCCTGCACCGGCTCCGCACGGAGCCCTCGGCCCTCTGCTCGACGCAACACGCACNAGGTTCTGCCGCGGACGGCGCTCTCTCTGCCGCAGAGACGGAGTGTAACGGCAAGCGACTTGATCCCTTTTCAGGTCTGGCCCCGCTCGCTCGGGGCACCGCCCTCCTCCGGGCAGGTCCCGCAGCGCCACTCGCGGTCGGTTGCAGCGCTGGTTCTTCCCCGCGGAAATTCTGGCGCCGAGCCGGGCCACGCATCGCTTTATGCCAGGCAGCCTTCTTTTGCAGTGGGAAGGCAGCTGTATAAACCACTAGGTTCTACCGCCTTTGTGATTTATATTCAAGTTGCGAATATAACGGCAGGGCTCCGTCTGCCCGCTTTTATAGAATATTTAGACCTGTGCCGTGTGTACGGCTTTTAGCTGAGTTGCTATATTTAGGACCGTGTCTTGTCAGTAACGCTGTGCGGTGCCTCCCACACTGATTGATGCATTTCCACCTTAAAATCAGTGATGGGCTGTAGCAACACAATGCCTCCGGGAAAAACGTAGAAAGCTTCTGCTTATCTGCAGCTCCTATTACTCAACGGCAGGTAATACACATCTGTTCTTTGGTACTCACTCTTTATGGAAAGAAATCATACTAGTTTTCCGTGCACCAGGCCAAACCTTTATTTTGAAAATGTGATTCGGAGCTTTTCCTTTTTTAACAGATACAAAACAGGGTTTTGTGACGTCCCGTGCATAATGATTACAACCAGTCTGATTTTCATCAGCATGTCACAGTTTGGAGCTCTTTTAGAAAGGGATGAGTAGCAGAACTTGACTTTTTCTACAAACACTGTAGTTTGGCTTCTGAACATCTTGCTGACGTTGCATCTTCCTTGCCCTCTTTTTTTATTCTATTCCTTTTCAAGATCAGAAAGAGGTGCCCGATTCACGGAGAATTTCATTCATACGTTCTGTATGTTAGGCCCAGTATTCCTTTGTGCATATTGAAATGCATAATTCAGACAAGTGTGGGTTTTTTTTCAAAATCTGAAATCACAGATGGAAAAATCTATTCCTATTTTTCTTTTCAACTACCTTCATTTTTATCAATATAATTCTAATTTATCAATTCATATAGGAGAAACCAAGAGACTGCTTTAGACTTGCAGACAGAGCAGCGTAACTAGCTTGAACTGCACATAAGTTACAGTAATAAAGGCTGTTCTGCAACGTTTCGCCATTCCGGTGAGGCTTGCTGGCTTCAGGGAAGTACCGGAGAGGCTGTGGATGACTTGCAACCTGTGCGCTGAGCTAGGAAATTGCCTGTTGTTATGAGTTTTCCAAATTCCTCTTCCGTGTTCCATTTTCTTTTTCTGAATACAACATTGGGTATGTAGGGATTACATTGAAGGTATTGTATTTTTACTACTGAGATCCAAGATCTGCTCAGTTCATCTAGCCAGACGTTTGGGTTTTTTTCTAGGTAGTACAATTTGAATGTCCAAAGAATTTGCTACTGTAGACCAGTATTTGAAATGTCTTTCAAAAATGGCAGTATTTTAATACATTTGTAACACTTCCCTTAATGCTGCTAGTGAAAGCACAGAAATGTAAGACACCGCCACTGGATCAGTCACAATTTTATTTGAAAATTTAACAGCTTTGGTTGTGGTTGTCTAATGAATAAACATGTGTGATACGCTGGGTCTCCTTGAAAGTCCATCGTTATCAAATGTATTTCTTGTCTCTCAATACATCTTAGTGAGAGGAATCCCGTTCCAAAGACACAGAGCGCAGAATGCTATGGGGTCAGGGAACGAGAAGAGAGAATGGCACGCTAAGCTCCAGAGTTAAAAATTACCTGAGATGGATCCTTGGTTTTGTTTTGCTTGCTTTCTTAGTAGAGGCTGGTACAAACAATTTTATATTCAGCTTCAGCATAACTTTCAATGTTTTATTTTTCACTGCGTTTTCATTCAAACTGATCTGTTGTGCTATTGTGCCAATAAAAGAATCACTGTGCCTTTATGAAATATGTTTCCACACGATTACAGCTTTATCTCTCAGTTACTTTTTGTTAACTGCTGCTTTCACGATGAGCTTACTTCCATGTCTTTCCAACTTATACTGTGACTAAGAGTAGAAATGTCACTGTTACTGTTGGTGCTGAATTAACTAAGTTTAACTGTGAAAGCAAGAAAAGTTAGCCAACTTTGTCTTTGTAACTTGCCTGGTGTTCTAACATTAATTTTGTTTCAATTAGATGCACTTTTCACTTTATCCACAAATGTAGTTTCCTTGTGTCTGGAATGTCCATTGACTTTTGGCAAAATTAAGTAATTTTCTTTCAGAAATGTTGTTTTTGCCTGGATAGGTAATAATAACAGCATCGATCATAATTTCTCTAGGTTTCTTATTAATTGTTCAAATACACATGCCTCAACTGTTTTTAACCTGAACCTCCAATTACCTCATTCTGTTCTCTTCTCTGTTTTCCCTGGGTACTGTTTTTAATACTCCCGACCATAAAACAAGTTTATGTAGCTTTCCCTTTAAAAAGATTTATTATTCTCTAATTATATAATTCTCTAGTTATTATGTTGTGTTATTCTTTAAGCCTGAATAATTAGAAAAGAGAGGGTATGGCAGCTTTTTAAAGAAATGCTGCAGAGTTGTTTTTTCCCCTCTCCCTCTCCACTCCAGAACCAAGCCATCTGATTTTAAAAACTGTGACATTTGTATGTGTTGTACTGTAGGATACTCTACAGATCTATTAAATGCATTTATAATTAATTTTTTCTTTCTGTACAGTTGCATTAATTACAATAAAAGTCTATCATTTTTAGATGGGAATTAGAGGGAGCGGATACAAATGCACCGATAAATGAGAAAATACTTAAATTTGAGCAGCCCTTTCAGTCCTACAAGGAGTGAAAAACAGATTTTTATCAGCAATTTTTGAATGCATGTCTCTGATCTAATGACTGAGATTGACAGCCCCGTGTTTGCTGCAAAATTCTTCCCCCGTTCTGGTATGTGATTCTCTCTGTTCCATACACAGGCCCGAACCGTGCTGCTCCCACTGGCTGGGACGGGGCTGTCTGTCCGCGAGAGGGAACTCTCCCCTGGCACTCAAGAGCGGGGCATGCTCTACAAAAATTAAATAGAGCATGGAATGTGTAAGAATTGGGTTGCTTGCTTGTTTTTTATCTTGATCTCAGACATTACAGATGAGAGGAAAGATGATGTAATCAATTTTTTTCAGAAATCTAAAGCAACTGAGGGCTTTCCTCTCAGGCTTTCATGCTCTGGTTTAAACACACCCTTTAAAAACAGTTCATTTGGGATGCGTGGATTAATAGACTTCAAGAGCTTGTACAGTACTCGAAGTATTAAAATATTTCCCCCGGTGCCAAAGAGCACCTCTGCTCTGGTGAACCTTCATCCTTCAGTTTAGGTAATTTGGTTGCGGTTGCCAGGAGACAATGCTTACCTCGGTTTGCTGTTAGACCTGTGACGAATGGTATTAGGTCTCCTATGGTACCAGGATGAGCTAGAAAATTCACCATACATAAGGCTGTCCTCTTTGTCCCTGCAGATTTAATATATAGGAAGTATTAGAAAGGTAGAGGTAAGAAAATAGCAGAAGAAAGGCGAAGCAGGTAACAATTATGAGCATTCAACCAATGCTATCAATGAATAAAGACAACAGACGCCTCTGCCAGTGCTGGGTTCTCACTGCTACTGTTCCGCAAGCACTCGTTTTCCTCCTTTGGTAGTAATAATTTCACATGTTCACACTGTGCTTCAGAACAAAAATCACCAATGACTCTACCGTATGTGTGTGTATCTTTAGAGGCGAAGGGTTATTTGAGATGCCAGGCAGACTCAGTGTACTGAAGCTGAGGAAGTCTTCTGACGTTAGATCGACATTTCATAGAAAGGAAACACAAATTATAAGCAGAATATGCTTTTCCTTGCCTAGCGCAGCCATCAACAGCGATACCATAGCGTGCTAGATGAACGTATATATGGATTGCTATTCACATGAAAGAAAAGACCGTAGGGATTTTATTTCTCCATAGGACTATAAACAACTTTCATAGATATTACAGTCACTTTCTGAACTAATGCAGTAGTTTCTTTTTAGTTTGACTTAGTGAGGAAAAAACAGTAAAGTACAGAAAAGCAAAACAAAACAAAAAAACCCCACAAAACTACATGGATTTCAAAGCCAGGTTGGACAGACTCTTAGGATTCTGTAATCAGACACTGTGTGTACCAGCGGCCTGAGATCTTTATCCAGGACTTACATAAGATATGTAAACTTTATTGTGCAGCTCATATTCATGTATAAAGATTAACTGAATGCAATGTCAGGGATGTAAAATCAAGGGAATGAGAAACTAAGCAAGAGCTTTGGTGCCTTTCTTTGACATTTGTTGTCTGTATCAGGATAGGACAACTAACATCAAGGCATGTGACACTTAAATTGCTCATAAGCTTTAATGGCAGAGGAGACTGATTTTCAGGAAGACTGATAGATAGGAAGTTCTGCTTTGAATCTGAGCTCTTTTAAATTAGCTCAGTTAGATGGATGGTGTAGGTTTCTGCACCCCAGCACTTCATCATTAGAACTACTGCCTAGATGAAACCGTAGCCTCTGGCATCGGCCTTGTATTCTGTAGGGGAAGTCAGACTGGTGCTAGTGACAGAAATAAAAATGTTTTCAAAGAGCAATTTAATTCTATGTTTCTAGCACAGTACAGGGAACACATACTGCAAGTAGTGTTACATAACCCAACCTTGAGAACAAGCAGAACAACTCTGAGAGCTACAAGTTGTGTTTATTTACAAGATATCACAAAACCACAGAGGCAAACCAGCCTGACAACAAAAGGTTTGGGAGTTAGACAGCAAAAAAATAGAAAATTCATCACGGAAACACCTATGAACTCTTAACTATACTGCCTTTCTGCTTAACCTGAAATACCTTTGCAGAGCACTCTCCCTCTTGTATGATAGTTCACTAAGAAACAAAACCAAAGTGCTTGCTGTGTACTCAATCTGTTATAGCAAGGATACTAGTTTATTCTCGTGAAAGTTTGTCTTCCAGTTTTCAAACCCCGTGAGTTTGGTGTTTTCCCACTCCCGCTGCAGTGCTGGATAGAAAGTAACACAAAAAAAGACTACGTTATTACAGCAATCTATCTCACATTCTCTGCAGCCTGTAACAGAATTCAGAAGATTGGAGTTCCGTTCTTAGATGTCATTTTCTGATAACCAAGTCATAGTACATCCTTCCGCAGAGGCAACTGGCTTCCCACTCACAACAGCAATGCCCTCAGCACGGGCACTTGCATTTGAGAATGATTGCTTGCTTGTAATTTTATGCAGGTATCTTTTCTTTTACGTTATTCAACCGCCTATCTCGTGCTAGCATGTGTTCGAGTGTGTAGGTGTAATCATACACACACACACACACACACATACACCACAGTATATATATATATTTTTTTTTTTTACTTGACAAACCATATTCAAAGGACATGACCAATTCAAAGGCAGATCTTTACCTACGCAGATCTTTACCTACTCAGACTGTGGCAGCAAAGGGCAGCAGCAAACTGCAGGACACCATGCAGTGACTGCAACCGTCACAGTCACTTTGCAAATAAACTAGGTGTTCCATTAGAGTATGGAATTCAAAAGAAAACGACCTGCCTTGCATTGCAATTAGTCCTCAGAGATCAGAAGGACTGGGTCCAGCTAGGCTTCTGAGTTTCCTGATTAACTTCTGAGCTTTGTCTTTCAGCATTTCTCCACAGCAGGCCAAAGCTCCTCTTCTCTTTGGAGAGGAAGTGACGTGGCACTTGGTAGGCAAACATGTTTCTTCCATCTCTTCTCCCTTTAAAGGAAAACAAGGCAGATTTGTCCAGAATGTTACTGAGACCAGTCCCTGGGATACTCGATACACCTGAACTGAACACTCCAAGGAGCAAGCTAACAACTCTGAAGTGAGGACAGCCAGTGAGCTCTGCCAAGTGCATGACTCAGCTAAAAATGGACTGTACTCAAGTACAGTGTCTTTTCTGTAATATCTAAAAAATGGGAAAAAAAGAGTAAATTTTTAATCCATTTAAAGATCATGGATGCATTTCCTAAGAGATCAAGTTGGTCACTTAGAGAATAAACTCTTTAAATTCCGAAAAATAGTATTTTTTTCCTAATCTTCGGCTCTTCCCAAAACAAATAATGGCTTTTGTTTTGCTGTGTTTGCTGATGGAGCTGGCCAGGATCTATAAATACCATTTTAAATAAGTCAGCATAAGAGGTTAATGGGAGTTTAAATTACAATCAGTAAAAATATGTTTTAGGGATTTCTTGAGGAGGAGATCAGATCAGAGCAGGTAGTGAAGACATTCCTAGTTATAATGCCTTTCTTCATGGATGTTGTCAGTGTTCAATATTCTGTATTTGGTGGACTACTATATGGTGCAAATAAGGTGGTGAACTTCCTCAAATTTGTATCCTATGGCAAATAAAAATACAGTGCTAGGTGTTACTTTGAATCAAAAGGGACTCAAAAATGCACATAATTGCCAAATATCTTTCTTCCTCTCACTTATCTTACATGTTTTTAACGCGAGTACGCCATCTATCACTATGTCTGGCAGTGAGCTTCTGAGTAAGAACTATAATTTGGGGTTTCTATGTTGTATTTTTAATTGGACACTTTTTTCTTCCAGTTTTCTTTCATGAGTGCTAATATACACATTGCTGCAATCACCTGGGTGAACAGCTATGTTGAAACCACCTACAGCCCTGCACTAGAAAAGGTACTCTGCTCTTACTGTGTCCTTGGTTATAAATCTGTCCTTACAGAGGCCTTGCTGTCATCCTCAGTGACTGTCAAAAGCTCAATAGGCTACAGCCTTTCTCGTTCCGTAGTTTTAATTTTTTTTTTTATTCCTAATTGTAGATTAAAATGATGCAAATCACTTGCATTTCTTGTATACAATTTTCTAGGTAAGGGGACAGTAGTTTTTTCTTTAACTATTCCTCAAATGTCCATCTGTCTATTTTTATTTGAAAATACAGAATACGGAGCAGGCAGGGCAAGGGGGCGAATCCTCCTTAGGAAGCAAGCTTTAGGGAAACTAAGCTTGCAATTGCTGTGAGTGTCAGTGCTGCTGCTGGCTCAGTATCCATGGGAACCTGATTTCCCATCTTGCTGCAGGAATTAATTGAAGATCCCAACCCACTTGCTCAGGGAATCACTGTGATATTAATTCATATCCAGCTATGAGGCTCACTTTATTATCTCAGATACTCTTTTCATCAGAACAAAAGGCTCAATTAACTTTCACCAACTTAAAAAAAAAGGCCATCTAAATCTTTACCGCCTCAAAACTAGGGCAGAGAACATAGAGGCTACATCTTGGAGATCTACATCCTTCAAATGGAACTTGCCCAAAACATCAACAGGAGAGGGCATACAGTCAGGAATGCTCTGTGCAAATCTCATGTCCAACATCATATGCTCACCTCTATTTTCCACCTATGCCACTAGCAGTATTATCCTGGGGGAAAATTCACTCTCCATGCTTCAGTATCAGAACACAACTTTGTCTTCCACAGTATGTTCTTTCCTAAGATATAATGTGCAAATCTTCAAAGAGAATAAGCCAAAAGGGACCTTTGCTAGGGAATATTGTTTCCAGACTTCTCTTTGAATGCTTTTCATTAATTACAAACGTAAGCATGTCAAGTTCCCTCAAGGTCTGCTTCTGAATCATATATTTCTGATTATCTACCTTTGAACTTTCTTTCCTCTTATTTCCTGTTGATTTCCCTTGTTTCTGTCCCCATTCCCTTTATTTTTTCCTGATCTCCAAATCATCTTATCTGCTCTGCGATCTTTTCTGTTTGGACATCGATTTTCTCCATTTTCATCTTTCTGATACTTTGTATTTAGCAGCTGGTCCTTTTGTAACCATGACAACTACATCATATCAGCAAAGGATCTTGCTATTATCTGAGGAACCAGATCTCATTAAATGCCAGGGATGCTGCTTGAACTGATGTTCAGTGTCCTGTACCCACGGGAGAAGTTTTGTTTGGAGTTTTCTATATTTTACATGTGAGCCAGGAAAGGCCAATTTCTTACGTTAACTGGTATCCTTCACACAACTGTCCTCCATCTTTTGTTTCCACTATTGAGACATAGAACTTCCCACAAATGACCGCTGAAGGGCCACTGAAAGAATGTTATCACAGGAGAGATGGCAAGGATGTTATCACAGACTGAGCATAAAGTCTTTGGATTAGATCAAAGAAGTTATGCTGTGTTGCTCTGTTACATCTCCAACACTGACGGTGTATAAGCAACGGATCTTAAACTGTTAATTCCAGGTGTTACAAAAGCTGCATATACTTATTACAGAATAGTTTCGCATTTGTGGACATAGCTAAACACCACTGTTTTCTCTGAATGGTAAATGCAGGCAGGGGAAAAGTGAAAGTAACATTTCTAACTGACTTGGTGGCAGCTCAAGACATGTTAGATAAACAGTTAGGAGGATGAAGAAATACCATAGACCAGCGAAAGATTACTGAAGTACAAGGACACCAGTATTCTTAAAGAAAATAGTTTCCCCTTCTAGCTGGACTTACAAATTACATGTTGTGTTGTATTGTTACTCACCACCAAAACTGAGGACTCTACCTGTGCTTAATCACCCCTCAATCTCAGGCTCCAGTTTCCCTGCAATCAGACTCTTTAGGCATCTAGAGATTCAAATGCTGTCAAAGATGCTAGCCAGATGTAGACTTTCAGAGAGAAGTCCAGGGAGAAATTACTACGCAAGCACCTACATCCCATCCATAGCAAAGGTAGCCTGTCTCTGTGTTTCTCTTCACCCACTGTAAAAACACCAGTTCATTTCCTGCCTCTTTCTCATCACATCAGCAAAGACCATCAGGAGCTGCGAATCTAAAGAACTGGGATAAAATAACACCTCAGTGAAAACACCAGCTTTTTGTTCAGCTGCAGTAAGAATACCAGTCGCTTTACTCTAAGAAATTACTGACAAAAACCGTAACGAAAACAGTACAAATTCCTTATACAACCTCTTCTGTCTGTCTCTGTTCACTCAGTTTAGGCTACTTAGATTTTAAAAAGAACCTTAAAAAAATATGAAGTTGGCAAATACAATTTGGTGGGAGCTTAGGATGGAAGGATGAACACGATGAATCAATAAGGCAGAAAGTCTAGAACAAGCAAGCAAAAGTACTTTTCTGTAGTAATATACAATGGAACCCAGTGCTGAGTGATGCTGTATAGGCCATAAATACGAACAGCTACAAAACGGACTACATAAATAGATCCATTTGTGGCTATTAATTACAACATGGAAAAGCAGCCTCTGTTTCAGGAATCACCTAATACTGTGGGAGCAGGAGAAAGAAAAATCACACTGTGCTTGCTTTGTTCATTATATATTATCATCATCCACTATTGGAAACTCACAGCCGACAATTAAATAGGTTAAGGAGTCTTGATTTGTCAGTTTTTACAATGGCAAAGCTCAATAAAGCACAGAAAAAAAATCTCAAAAATATTAAAAGTCTCGCTTTTACAAAAGGAACAAGAAGGATGCAACATAACTATTAAAAAACCCCCAAACCAACGGAGAGCTAAATACATAATTTCTCAGAATACAAGAGAAGGATCACCATGAAGCAAAAAGGAAATATATTTTTGTACAATACCTAACCCATGGAACCGTCGTGAAATACCATGGAGACATACATCCAGCAGATGCAGAAAACATTAAGTACTACATCTGGTTAGCAACATGCTTCATCCTGGATTTAATTTAAAGAGACTATTCTCCTGTCCCATCACTGCTCCTTTACTGCATAATCTAAATTAAATATAGGTAACTAGTAAACAGAAGCACCGTTAACCAGGTCAAGACAATTAACATTCCTTGCAATCATCTACCTGTGAATGACTTGGTACCATCAGAGATACAAACCTTGGCTGGCTAGAGCACATAACTGAAGTAGTTCAGTGATTGTGTCCTAAGGTTTTCTTGGAAAGGGTTTAAAGCTTGCAGTAGGAATGACAGAAAATAGAAATTCTGTATATTTCTGGTCAAAGGGCCATTTAATAAATAATTTTTATATAAGGGCCTTAAGAAGCACAAAAGGACAACCCTATTCGATTATTACAGAAATTTCAAACCAATACCTTAAAATCTGAAATGTTAATAAGGTAACTCTTATTGCTGCTATATACTACACTGAGCATTCTGTTTGGTTTGTTTCCCATGTGCAATTACAGTGCTTGCGTAGAAATCTTTCCTATGTTTATTTGCCTTTCTTTGCTGTCCTTAAGAAAATAAAATTTTGTGTTTCTCAAAAAGGTACGCACTAGTTCAAATTTAGGTGCTATTCAGATGCTCTATTTACCTGCATTTGTCTAGCAGGTTAGATGTTGGCAGTGAAGTTCCTTCTGCCCTTCAGCTCTTTTACAAACAATCTTCATGCTTCAACTTGCCTCCTCCCATTTTGCCTCTTCAAGCTTTCAATTTTGCTTCTCTACAACAGCTTCCACCACTAGCCATACGGTCTGGTCAATTGTTTGCTTTTGCTTGGAAACGTTTTGGCGAAGCAAGGTGTAATGTAGTAGTTCTACAAAGCTGTTTAAGATTTCCTCTATATTGCTGCAGGCAGCTCCCTGTCCCTTACCTCAGCTTGTTTATCTCTATATTTGCAATGGTGTAACGTGGAAATGGCATTTGCTACGCCAAAGGGAGCAGCATCCGAAAAGGGACAGGAGAACTAATGATTCCTCAGCCACTAATCTAGCAGCTAAAACCTAAGTCTCAATGTTATTCTCTTTCCGCCACTTCTCGCCTTAGCAAATGAAATGGTGCTTTCGCAGACCTTTATTAGTCTCACATTAATCCTTCTTTTCTGAAGGATTAAACATCTACTCTTCTTTGCACGTGCTTCAAAAAGATTCTTTGGGACCGCAAGAAGAGTGCTACTGATTTTATTCAACTTGTAAACGTGTTCTATCAGCTACATGAATCCACAAAAGTCACTGAAGTGAGAAAACCTAATTTTTCCAGCCTATGAAGCACAATAAGGGCAACTTAATGCGTTGGAGATGGGGAAGGAGGGGAGAACATTTTCACAGAGGACTATTTTTGGGGAATGGAAGTTTTCACTAATGCAGGAAATAGTGCAGCCCTTTAGAGAAGGAAGTCCAGGACCGGTCGACTCCGGTTTCTTATAATAGTTTTGTTAGGGATACCAGTAATACAATTACACTTGTCAAGTTTGGAGTAAATTCTCAGATTTCCTTCATAAATAAATGAGTGCTTCAGAGTATAGGTACTAGTATTTTCCCTCTCTCATAAGACGGAAAAACGTACTCTAATCCATCCTTTCACAGAATAAACTGTGATCATTAAAAAAAACCTGTGACCATCAACAAAAAAAAATCAGCTGAAAATGAGCAGCTTCCATTTCGGCCTTCTTGTTGAGACAAATATTTGAACAGAGTTTTCAGGATATAGAAGTGCATTGATACTCAGCAACTAAGGCTAAGAACTGGGTTTGTTCAGCCTAGAAAAGAGAAGCTTCAGGGTGGCCTAATTGTGGTCTTCCAGTACCTGAAGGGAGCCTAGAAGAAAGGCGGAGAGAGAGCATTTACAAGGGCCTAGAGTGACAGGACAAGGGGGAATGGCTCCGCACTGAAAGAGACTAGGTTTATATTGGATATTATGAAGAAACTCTTCCTTGTGAGGGTGGGGAGGCGCTGGCACAGATTGCCCAGAGAAGCTGCGGCTGCCCCATCCCTGGAAGCGTTCAAGGCCAGGCTGGACGCGGCTTGTGGCAACCTGGTCTAGTGGAATGTGTCCTTGCCCATGGCAGGGGTGGGAACGAGATGATCTTCAGGGTCCCTTCCAATCCAGGCCATTTCCATGAGTCTATGAAGTTAAACTGTGGAAATGCAGCACACTTCTCCCTTCCTACTACAGGGAAGCAGTCAGGCCCTGCCTTACCCTTTCAGTTCTTTCTATACTGCTATTTTCAGACTGGCAAAGTTTTGCCTAGTGAAGATTCAGCTGATCTGTATAAAAGAAAAAATGAAGTACGAGACTATGATTAACAAAAACAATGCCACAGATTCATCGGCAATGGAAAAGTTTTCCCGTCTTTTAGAAAAACGTAAAAGTACCTTTAGCAGTGTTTTCATGTATTTAATTATATATGCAATCATACATTTAATTATATGTGACATTTAACTGACATTTATTTTCTATTTTTTTTCTTGCACATCTTTAAAATATATCTGTCTTTGCATATTTGCACTTGGCAATGTAAATACTCGGTTAGTTAGCTCTAGCTCACTTTTTAGATCGAAACACCAGGTAATAACTACTTTCAAGCACACCTGCTTTGAGTTAGATTTGAACCTGCAGCAGTTCTAAATGTTATTGCTGGTTTCCAGAGGTAATAATTATCTTCTGGTTCTAGCATATTCTAAATTCGTCAGGTATTTTATTTTATAAAAAATTAACTTACTAAATAATCCCAAGAGCTGTTTCTTGCTAACCAGATATGTTTCATTCTTCATTCAGTACGGTTGAATGAAATGAATTCTAAGCTATTAACATATAAACTTTGTCTCTTTAGATAGCAACATACTACTCTTGGATAGCATGTTACTCTTGACTTTTAAATTAATCTGTTAAGTGTTTTGGGTAACCTTCAGAAAAGAACATACGACATCTGTCTCCAATATATAATGATGTGGCTATTGTTGCCTACTGCTGAGCTTTTAAGATGTACAGAAAGAGTTCATGTCTATATTTTTCTGTAGCATAGAGGACTTACTATATTACCCAGTGCATTATTAGATTAATATGATCTTGCAGTTAAAGATTTCATATTATATATGCAAATCACAGTATGGGTAAATGGTTTAATTATATTTGCCCTGAGAATTCCGAATTAATTTTGGAATTCAAAAACATACTCAAAACACCAAGTAAACAGACATCTTTTTAGTAGAAAGAGATTGTTATAGTTACTTATGTTCAAGGAGCTAAAGCTCACACTGAGTGTCAATGTAAAGAGAAACTTAAATTTGAACATTTTATACTCTAAGAAAAATAAAGTAACTTGCAAGGCCTAATTACTAACAAAAAGGGCCATTTTTCTAGTATGCATGAAAAGAAATGGGGAAAAAAACCCCAAACTTCTTTCTCTTAACTGTTGGGCCTTGTTCAATCTTACATTTGAGATCAGATTTTGTCTATCTTCTAGTAAGCCATAAATAAAAACAGAGCAGCTTGACACTTTTTTAAAGTCCTACATAGCAAGTTACTATTAGCGTTCATTATTCTTTGACTCAGCTTCAGTTTCTTCCATAGTTAAAGGGCCAAGCCAAAACCCAACAACCCAGAGATCCAGACATCAAAGCAATAACGAAACGGTCGCTATGCACCTTAAAAAGCAAATAAACAAAGAATTTAATTTTTGACTCAATATTTTAATTTTGTTTGGGTTTTTTGTAAATTAAGCCTAGGTAATCCTGTCCTTGACAACAGCAATTGCAAAGCTGGTGGAAAGAAGATTCAAGGTGCTTTGCCATTATAAGGAATAATCTTGCTACAGAATAAGTCTCTGTCATGCTTTTGATTAGCAAGCTGGTGTCATCTCAGGCAAGAATGGTTCACAGCATAATACAGGCTAGCTGTATCTATACTGTATCAAAACCACCTCAAATACTTACACTGATATTTCTGACTCACCTTAGTGTTAACACTGCTATTTGTGGTTCCTGGGTGTCCACGGGATAGAAAACATTACTCTGCTCTCTGCAACAGTCTTCAGAAAACAGTCAGTCATTCTGCTGTTACCGGTGGTGCAATTTTAGTGCATGTGCCCTTGCTTGGTACCTTTGAAAGGGTCCTATCCATCTGTCTCTAAGTTGGTGAAATACAGTTTTGATAGATGGACTATTCAAAGGATAAGTAACTGGCTGGCTGGCCATGTCCAAAGAGTTACAGTCAATGGCTCTATGCCCAAATGGAGAACAGTAACAAGTAGTGACCCTCAGAAGTTCATACCGGGACTGATGGTCTTCAACATCTTTATTAATAACATTGAAAATACAATTGAGTGCACCCACAGCAAGTTCGTGGATGACACAAAGCTGATCCTTTCTAGTAGGATCCAGTAGGATCGTGACAGGCCTAAGGAGCAGGTCCAGCTCTGGGGTGCCCAGCACGTGACTGACAGGGACCTGTCCAAGCAGGTCCAGAGGAAGCCATGAAAATCATGTGAGGTCTGGAACACCTCTCCTATGGAGAAAGGCTGAGACAACGACATGGTCTGGCCTGGAGAAGGCGCTGTGGAGACCTTATTGTGGCCTTTCAATACATAAAGGGAGATGATAAGGACAAGAGAGACTTTTTACCAGGGCTTGCAGGGACAGGACAAGGGGCAACAGATTTAAACTGAAAGAGAGTATGTTTAGAATTGGATATTAGGAGAAAATGCTTTCCTGTGAGGGTGGAGAGGCCCTGGCACAGGGTGCCCAGAGAAGCTGTGGCTGCCCCATTCCTGGAAGCGTTCAAGATCAGGTTGGACTGGTCTAGTGGAGGGTGCATTGGATGGAGCGGGTTGGAGCTAGACGATCTTGAAATGTCCGTTCCAACCCTAACAATTTGATGAAATGCCGCGTTATGTAGAGTACAAATATGCAGCAACGCATCCATAGAGTACTACATGCACACTGGACCAGGTCTGTAGCCCAGTCCACATAATGTTGCTTCTAGAATTTTTGCAGTTTTCAGGCGAGTAAAGAAGGGAGGGAAGAGCAGTAGCTGTAGTTTTCTTGGATTTTTCTTGCTTTATCATTTACTATAGTATTTTCACAGTTACCATGTACGCTGTGAAACAAATCAAATACTTGAATTGAAATCTAATAAACCCATTCATTTTAGACACGTCGCAACAATGAATTCCACAAGCTAGCAATGATAGCGTTACAGACTCGTGTATGGGGGACAAACCTTTGGCTCTTACAATGACAACAGGTCAATTCACTTTTTCTTATTCCCAGACTAAGGAAGCCCAAGGAATTAATTTTTATAGAATACAAGAATTTGACAACACTTCCTCTCGTACTTCTTAAATAGGAGGAAATACAATGTGCCTATATTGCACACACTCTGTTAACATTCCCATTTGCACTTCCTTTTATTTTTAGATATTCAACTTCAGTGGTACATGAACAGTTTTTTTGCATTGCATTGAATAAACATTAAATCCTTTGACAAAAAAATGTCACAGACACTTTAACTACCTAATCTCCTGGCCTTCCTCTTCAGTAAGTTATTGTTCCTGAACATATATTTTTGCATTTTATTTCTCAAAATTGATCAAGGTTGTCAAGGTGACAAAAATTCCAAAATAAAGCACAAGTCTTGCTTCAAAGAAAATCTGAAGGCAAAATTTACTTCAGAGCACTGAAAGATAAATCAATGCTTAAGTACATAGTAAGCTAAAATTCACAATCTTCCAATAGGAAAAGTCTCATAGTAGTTAGAATAATGATAGACTTACAGCGTTTTCTTCGTCTTGATTGTAAAAGCTGAGGAAAGAAGTGTGATTGTAATAACACACAAACACATCACTAGAGGCAAGGTTCACCTCCTACGCCATGACTGAAACAGCCCAAATCTGGACCATATCCTTATCTTGATTTTGGGTTTTCTTAAACTGTTCTATTATCGAATGCTAAGAATTTTTATTGGAAGCTGAGCAAGAACTCTAAAATCAGCATGACTGAAAATTCATTGCTGCTTCCTCATTAATATGCCAGAAGGACTGTCTGACATTTCTCTGGTGTGTCTGTGCTCTTGGGACTGATGATTCAGTGCAGAGCTGTTTGGAATTTCTACAAAAGTTCAGCCCTCCTCCCTTCTCAAATGGCTTCATTTTACCAATCTGTCAAGCAAAACTAAAAATAATGGGTTTGTGTGCAATTACAAGGGGAAGGATGGAAATTTCACTGCACAATGTATTAGGTAACTCATTAGAAAGCAGAAGGTGCATTTTCTAAAGCAGCGTGAAATATATCTCCCATGTTTAATTCTTTTTTCTGCAGTTAGAAAAAGAAACTATGCTACCATTTTAAGGTGCACAGTAATGCTCAAGCTAAAGGAGTATGCAAGTAAGATTTCTGTGAGATCAATTTGATGAAATTTGTTCGTTGCTTGTCAGTTTCATGAAAGATAAGGAAAAAAATGTTTAGGGCTAGCAACTCACAAATGCAGTGGTAATTTCCGCTGGAGCCTGCTAGCCCAGGAGAAGAAGAGGCTCAGCCTCAAGAGTTGCCAGTGATTCTAATAAACAGGCAAACTCAAAGTCCAAACCCAGTGCAGCTCATTAGCTGCTCCTGTAATCATTCTGCACAGGTCAACTGCTGTTGGAGCAAGTGGGGATAGAAATGTCACAGACATATAAAAAGAGGAAAATGACCACATAATTTTTGCATATGCCCAGAAATACAGGAAAATACTTTCTATTTACCATATAAACATTTCAGCTTTCAAATGCTGCGTTTAGGAATGACCAATCTGAGCTGGCTAAAACAGAAGAAAATCTGCTACCTTCACGAGGACATCCACAGAGATGGAAAGCTGGCAGTAGGGGTTGGAACTAGATGATCTTTAAGGGTCCTTCCAACTCAGTCCAATGTTTGATTCTTTGATTCATAGCATTGGCAGGAAAAACTGACAGCAAGAGGGTAAAAAGAGAAAAGGCTCCACCTACTCAAGAGTCTACTTTGGGGAGAAAAAAAAAAAAGCTAGGCTGAATTTCAAAGTCAGAAAGGATTTCAACTCAATTCAAACAGAGACTCAGTCCATTACTACTGTTATGAAGTTCCAGCCAGACACCACAGTTCATCAGCTTCAGACTTACGTTATCCAAAACACCAAGTATAAAGATGCCACTAGAACCCTGCTTGCTGACTTCCTCTCTTATCCCAGCTACCCACTTTACCCACTAGCTGGGTCTGTGGAGGACCAGTTGGTGGTGACAGCTACAGAAAATTCTTCTCATGGCCCATTTTAAACTTGTAATTTCACACACCCTCCACCTGTTGTCTGTACCACAGGTTTCCCAGAAAGTAAGCTGAGTTCTTGCTACCTGCCCTGCAAGACAATAAGTTATTATTTCCTGACCACTCTAATATTTCATGCCTAGGTATAGTAGCTATGTAGTACTGACCGAACATTTATGCTTCTGTACATGGACCCAGAAACAGATATTCACCATTCTCTAACTTTGCACATATGAATGCTTTCCAACCTCTGTCCTCCCCAAAAGTTATTTGCGATTACAATTCATGTAGGTCTCCTAAATGCTGAACAGCAACAGTATTTTATTCTGCAGGAACAAAAAAGGCCACCTAACAAATACACTTGTGATATGAATCCAAGTCCTCAGTTAACAGCTGGGAAGTGGACACAACCTGAGAGGCAACATTTAAGTGAGGAAACAATGCCACGACAAACCAGATTCTCAAAATTTGCCTTATCTTTACAAAGCAGAAATAGCAGGACTCTGTATTCATTTTCATATCTTTATTCATTCAACAATGGAGAAGGGGAAAGGCAGAAGACTAAACACAGAAGACATGAAGATAAACTAAAATTATTTAGGAGCACAATTTGAGAAGATAACAAAACAGCACTTTTAAAAATAATATTCACAGGCATCAGTAGCAAGAAACTGGGGCACGAGGTGGGAGAAAGGTATGTAAACTCAACAGCAAAGAACAAAAAGCCATACCTGCAAGTCATAAATCTATAAGCCTATTCTAATGACACATGTAGATTTAAATTCAAATTATCTGAGACATTTATCTGTCAAAATAAATTGGAAATAAAAAGTGAATAAATAACTTCCAGAACCTTTCTCCCCCACTGTCTTGGGGTGACACCCACCCACATCAATAACTAAACCTTATCACAGCAACTTTTTCTGTAGAGGTCCCATCACATACTTGTGATCGGTTGTGCTTGGAGCACCACTTACCAGAGAGACCCACATGAGACAGTAGCAAGAAGCAGTGTTCAAAATTTAGTCCTTAGATGATGCCTTTTTGGTCTCATCATCAATCTTCAGCAAGTTAATACAGCCTGAATAGACATAGTATAATGAGCTTTTCCAAATACTCTTTAACCCAAATAGAAGGGCTGTCTTTCCATGTTTATGACCCTGATGCCTCAAAAGGGAACTTGGCCAGGAAAGCCACTTCTAGTGCAAATGTCAAAATAATTCAGAAGAGAAACAAGGATTAGTTGCCACCCTGTGGAATGAGAGAACATCTGCATTGATAAAACCATTTATATGATACTCTGGGTAGAAAGGGAAGATAAGCAACGGGCCCTTTAAAATAGGTTCTTCAAAAAAGAGAATGTTAAAAGACACCTAGGAAGAGTCTGGGTATTAAAGCAAGCACAACACGAGATTTAGGTTTTGTACATTCAAGTCATTATACTGCAGCAAGTAACCAAACTTAATGACTACAAAAAATTAGTGACAGAATCCAAACAACTCTCTCCCAGGAACACTCCACTAACCCAGTCATTTAACACCACTGTGCTTCAGCACATGGGTAAAAAGGTGACAGTGTCATGACGAGGCATTTTCCAATGTGTGTTTAATTCCAGACTGCCCTCTGGTCATCAAACAGACTGAGCAGTACCAGAGACAGGAGACTGCAGTAGCTGAACATACTCCATTTGGGTCGGCCTTTTCTCTGCTTTCCCTTTCTGGAGGTAATAGCCTTCCTGCACTACAAAATGGCTCCATGCATCAGTTACTGTATTCTTGTGGTAAATAGAGAATAGTCACAACAGCTGGCTTTTACAAAAATTAAGCTATAAAATGCTGCTTAATTCTACTTAATTCAATATATTCATTGCCCCAAATAAGCAAGCGATAGCAGCAATGTTAATATTTCCATTCAGTCGCTAGATCCCCCAACAGAGCCTAGGATAAAGAAAAAGCTTGGAAAAAAACTGTGGTTTGGCTTTGGCTAAACTTATATCCACACGCTTCCTATAAAACCGACATTGAGTGTTGACAGCAGAGAGCCTTTACATTAGCTCTATACTGGCAGAGATAGATACGCTAAATACAAGGCTTAGCCACAAAAGCCCATTCCTACCTCCCTCAGTAATAACTTAATTTCTTATAACTCTAAATCATTACTAAATGTTTCGTATAACGCAGTACACGCTCTTGGGATGGGGCATGTCAGGGCAATCCACAACTCATTCTTGAAATTTAGCACCTGCCCAAAAGCACTGTGTTGGCTTACCTAACTCTGATCATATGATGGAAAAATAGAAACACATCGAACACATTTCATTCTTCTTGTTTTTTCCCCCCTGAAGTCTGACACTGAAGAATCCCCAGGACTATTCTAGACTCTATCCCTCTTTCCTACAGAAACCTCCTGGTATGTCCTGGATCCTCCTGCAGTCTGCAAGTCTCCATCTCTGCTGTTGCAAGTAAAAGATTTTCTCAACAATGGAAGAATCTCATACTGTTTCATTATGTTTCCATGTATTTTGAAAGTGAAGGTAAAATAACCTATGTTCCTCTTGCTGCTTCCTGCATAACCTTCTGGAGTACCAGCCACTCCTCTGTTTTGCATTGCCAGGAAACTTGCTGAGGACATGCTCTGCCCCATCATTAATGAACACAATAGGCCTAGCCCTGGGGTATGCTGCTAGCTGCTGGCCTCTGATTAGACTTTCTGGGATTGATCTGCCCCCTTGGGCCTAGCCATTAAGCCAGTTTTTTCTCCACTGCACAGTCTGCTCATTCAGCCTGCACTTCATCAACTTTTCTATGTAAGAACGTCAAAATCCCTTGGACCCGCATGATCTTGAATGGTTAACAAATATGAAAAGTCAGGTTCTTTTCCTGAGATGCGTGCATCATTAATTAGGTCATTGACTTTAAAAAAACAAAACAAAACAAAACAAACAACCAAAAAATCAACCAAATTTGTCTGTTCTTCAGAATGCTAACTCTCTGTTGCCATGGTCACAAATTACCATAGCAACATTAGATACTTCTGTATTTTTAGATTAAAATTGCTTCTCTTTTCACAGAAAATAGATCCAACTGAAAGAAAATACTCATCCAGGAAATACTACTAAAATTCAGAGTATAAAGTATAAAGCAACACACAGCAATTGGTTACATGCAAAAGCAGGGGGGCAAGGGGCGAATCACAAACATTGCTGTTTTCAGAGCTGCTTCCTGCAGCTAGAAAATGGTTTGGATGTACAACAAAAAAAATGTGAGGAGAGTTATTCTGTTAACACTATTGTCTCAGCAAGCCTCACTGGATAGTAGCTCAATTAGAATGCCCAGAAAGCTTAAACAGCCTTTTCAGTCAGAGGTTAACAGCAGTATTATTTCATATTTCTCCATCAGAGCCCCAGATTGTTTTCCCCCTCACCCCCAAGGAGGACCTTCATACACAGGAAATATTGCTGTTCAACTGTCATAATTAAACTAACCCTTATCAGACATGTCTCTGCTCACTCATGTTCAGTGATTTTATGTTACGCTTATACCCTCTGGTGGACAAAAAGGAATTCACAACCCTCCTTGTGCCGTACTGCCTTTAGATCAGCACTGTGTTAATGGGAACTTTGACATTAAAACGCTGAGTCGAACCCAAGCATCTCTAATTTCTGCACTTCATGTAAGATCCTTCAATCATCTTTACCTGGGTAGATCTGTCTCAGCTTTCCCCACTTTCTTATTGGGCTGTCATTCAGTCAACACTGTCCCAGACAAAGCTCACCATGCCTGAATTTAGACTTGAATTCATGGTTGAATGTCAAAATTAAAATTCCATTTATCTCTACGTGGCATTCACAACATTTGAGAAATAATCCAACAGAGGAGCCACAAATGAGGAGTCCATTAACTCAGTGCTTTCCCAAATAAGGCAGCAGCATGAATACAGAAGGTTTATATTCAATACTAGGTTTGATGATCAGGATAATTTCTCTCCATTTTATAGTCACCAAAATTTTTTGACTTCTTTCTTTTTGGTAAGTTAATAAGCACTACTTCTGATAAAAACTTAGTTCCCTGGTATGTAAAACTTTATACGCTTGCCTATTACTTTCCTTCCAAACCTGCTACAAAGACCATGATTGAATTCCCTACCTTTTTAAGACAGTACAGCAATGTATTTCCACTGCTGCCAGAAATGCTTTAGTGTTTTACATAGTCTCAGACAGCTACATATTACAGAAGACTTGAGCTTTTGCTCCTTCAGTGTTCACTTATTTTTGCAGTATTCCCATAAATGTTACTTCTAACATTATCTGGCTAAATGCAGACAGAATCCTCTTGTCCAAAGGGTCTGCAGTAAGCACGTTTCAGCCAGAATCCACTGCGAGAAAAGGGAAATATGTCAAACTATGCTGTTTGCAATAGATGGTCAGATTCCACCTGGGAATCCAGCCTCAGGCCTTGTTGTACAAGTTGCATGTATTAATCTAGGTCATAGGTTTAAATAGTGAAAAAAGGCAAAATTACAGCTCTAATACAGTGTATTTCGTGTCTCCACAGTCAGTAAAATGGAAGCCACCCCTTGCTTAATAAGAGTAAACATAAAAAACATAACCAATTCACAGAAGAATAGGAGTTCAGAAACAGAGCAAGAAAGCAACAGATTGCTTGCAAGGGGCTTTAGGCAAAGATTTTAGGCATATAAACAGCAATGACCCAAATTTACCTGCAAAGTTGCAAAAAAAAAAAAACCCACCAATTTGCCACTGTTTCTTTTTACTTCATATTATTTTAATTCCTGTTCTCTTCAGAAGTAGACCACTGGAAATTCTGACACTGAATTTTGGAATTCTACAGATAGCTGTGTGTCTGAGCATAGCACACACATAGCACAGCATCTGGTTCATCCAAAAATGCAGGCTTTGTCAGGGGGCAGAGGGTCAAATTTCCCAGGCAAACGGATCCTCTGAAGCTTTCTGCTAGTGCTTCTCCAGCATAACACACCTACGAAGTGATGAGAGATACTTGATATTCATCTGGTCCTCCCTGCAGATCAGTTGCTTGCTGAGCTAAAAGTCAAACTTTATTGTTCTGAAGGGATGAAAGTTTCAAGCTCAAGCCCAGTTTAGAAGGTGGGGGGTAGAAGGAAAGGGAGGAGGGAGGGAGGG